>JAAWXA010000016.1:20147048-20235590 GCA_038090715.1 Florisuga fusca | reverse complement strand
GGTGTGGGGTGGGTTGGGGTGGTGTGGGGTGGGTTGGTATCCCATTGCTGTCCTGGTTGGAGAAGGGTAGGGTTGAAGGACCCCTCTGTCCAGCCCTGTCCTTCTTTCCCTTCCACCAGCATCCTGCCCCAGCTCTGCTGGGCAAAACCAGGATCCAGAGGAGACAGGCACTGTGCTGGGGGACAGCCTGGCCCCAGGAGCCACCGGGGAGGCTTCAGAAAGAGAATTACTGGGATTTGTGGTGATGCCTTAATCTTATTTAGGATGTAGATAACTCCATTTCATTTTCAGGAAGGGGAGGAATGGAGCAATTTACATGTGTTGGTGTATTTAGCAGGAATTATGCAGAAAGGAGAACATCCCTCTCAACCTTTTGTGCCCACAGCAGGAATTCCCCATTCCCTGCTGTGCTCACAGGGGGAGGCCCTCCAGAAAATACAAGTTCATTTCAAACAGTCTCCCTCTCCTCTCAGATATATCCCATTGCCTTTCCAGCTCCATTTTATCTCATAATGGCACCAAATCATCCATTTGATTACCCTCAGATTTCTGCTGGACTCTTTTATTCCTGAAATCTCCTTTTTTTCAGTCTGGAGCAGCATGTGCACTACTCATGCCAAGTTTGTCACTAAGTCTTGGCAGAATCTCTTTGCTTCAAAATATTTCTGTGTGTTTGCGTTTATTAGCACAAATAAGTTCCTTAAAATGGTTCCTCAGTTAGATTAGGAATTCTTTGCTGATTTTGTTTCCTGTTTGTGCAGCTGCCAGTGTCCCATATCCGTAGCTGCAGCTCAGATCAGCTTGTGTCATGCCAATCAGTAATGCTGGTGAATTTCCCTCAAGGAGTTAATATTGGTTTTCCATGCTCTGCCGTGGTCCTGGACCTGCTCTGCAGGGAGGATGCAGGTCCCAGGCTCACAGGGGAGCTGAGGGCAGCGAGGAAGAGGTCGGTGAGAGCTTTGCTGGTGGCTCTGCCTGTGTCCATCCAGAGGGAAACAAAGTCAGGTTCAGAGCAGGGACAAAACGGGGCATGTCTCAGGGAGCTGCTGGGGTGCTTGTCTCCAGCATTGCCCCTGGAGACCAGGGTTCTTTTTCAGAACTGGATGGAGTGGTTTGGCAGGCACAAAAGTAACCTCAAGCAAAGCTGAATCAGATTCACGAGCAAAATAAATAAATAAATAGTAAAAAAAAAAAACAAAAAACCAAACCCAAACCCAAACCCAACTACCTCAAAGGATTAAAATACAACTACAAAACACCTTCTAGCTTTATAGCAGTATAACTGAGAGCACACAATAATCTGGTGACAGCATGACCAAAATAATATATATTTAAAACAAAGGAGAGGGAACGAGCCAAAAGAAAGAAAAAAAAATGAGCTAAGTGACTTTACAGTCATTGCCTGTTGTTTCTGTTGCCTTGGTTGTTTTCCTGCTGGTAGCATTAAATTCTGTTTATACTGGATTATCGTAAGGAAAAAGGTACCATAAAGTTTTGTGGTGAGAGCCCCTGAGAGGATCAGTGTCTGCAGGAGGCTGCTGGGGGGCAATCCATTTGCTGGGGGTGTCTGAGGGGTCCTGCTGGCAGAACTGCTGCGTGGAGGAGGTGCCAGGGCAGTCACTGGGGGGGACAGGCAGGGTGATGCTGCAGGAGTGACAGCTCTGGCTGAGAGCATCATCCATCTGCTCCAGACACCCCTCAGCAGAGTGCTGAGCCTGAAAGTTATCAGGGAGACTGATCCACAGGGGAGCCTGGCTGAGCCCAGGAGACGGAGACCCCTCATGGAGAGGCCCCAGAAGGCTCCTGTGAGTGCAAGCTGCCATAAAAAATCACTGTCAGCTCCTCCCTCACTCCTCCCTGGGCAGCAAGGGGTTCCTGAGCACGGGACTGTTCCTGGGGAATGGTCAGAGCCCTGGCAGGTCACAGGGGGGTGACTGGGAATTACTGCCCAACAGAGACCTCCCCTCCAGGCTGCCCATTGCTCTTGAAACCAAGCACCAGCATCCTCAGTCATCTGGTGAAGTCCCTGAGACTCAGTCCCCTTGGGATGCTCAGCACCTGGAGGTGGATTTGGCTGCCCTGGCCCAGCAGTGCCACGGGGGGTGGGGAGGGGGATGCTGGTTTCAGGGGTTGGTTCTCTGCAGCACTGGGAGCTCCTGGAAGTTAAAGTTAAAATTCTTTTGTCTTGAATTCAGACACAGGTGATGGTTCTGCCCGAGAGCAAACAGGAGTCAATAAACCTGAAGGCAGGGGCAGGGGCTGGAGGGTGGGGTGTGTGGGTGTGTGGTCATGGCAGCACCCAGCTTCCAGAGGTGCCATCAGCACCAGGCATGCAAATCAGCATATCTAGGGGTAGTTTTCTGTAGTGACTGAGAGCAGGGATGGTGTGTCAAGTACCTGTGCACCTTACAGCTCTCTGCCACACGCTGGGGTTCATTCTTGCCACCTGAGCCCATCTGTGAGGGGACAGGAGACATCACCAGCTCACACCTGCAGCTTTCAGCCAACCCAGGTGTTTCCTTCCTCAGGAATTTTTCTCTGTTTAGGAGATTTTCTGCGTTTCACAACCAGCAATTGAAATCTCGTGTCTTTAGTTATTTTTGTTGCTCTGGGTTCTCCCTTGGGCTGGGACAATCTCACAGCCAGTCTGAAGGTTCCAGACTTACTGCCACGAGGCATCTTCTAGAGCTGTCCTGTTGTTCCCAGCTTTCCTCTGAGAGGGCCATTCCCAGGGCACTCTTCCTACCCAGTCCTTCCCAGTGGTTTGCTCCCCAGAATACCATCTGATCAGCTCTCAAGAATGATGCCTGGAAAAAAAAAATAAATTTCCAAAACCTAAAAATCCCCCTGCAACTGCAAAGCCTGTGAACTCAATTTCCCAAAGCAAACGAGATGCCTGCCAAGCTGCCAACACAGTTATCTAATTTGTTGACACAGAGCTCACAGGGAACGTTCTGTTCAGTTCTGCACATCTGCATGTCCTTGCCACCTGATGGGGTCTCCAATCCCTCCAGCTCTGCACCAGGGAAATTGCTCTGTGTCCTCCCCGGGTCTCTGGCAGCCAAGCAGAGCTGGGGGCTTGGGGGATTTGGGGGATTTCAAGCTGTGTTTCTGGCTCCTGGTGACCTTCAGGGCACCTTGTGAGGCTCTTTGTCCCCGGGGTCACCTGGGGAAGGTGACAGCAGGTGGCATGGAAACTCAGGAAATCTTTTTGTGTGTCCAGGTGACAGGAAGGACTGGATGTCCTCATTCTGGCTCAGGAAGACTCTCACTTGGCATTAAACATTTTGATCTTATATTTTGTCTCCTGACCTATGCACAAAGCTCTCCTCACAGAGGTACTTTCTTCTTTTCCTGATTCTCTCCCCCCCCATACCCTTTTGGTGACCTCTTTAAAGCCATTGCTCACCCACACCATCCCAAACTTCCTCCTTTCCATCTTTCCTCATGGGCCAATATCCCCAGTCACTTCATCACTTGGTTCCTTGTCTCTGGGTCCTCCCCAGTTCGTCAGGATGAGGAGCTCCAGGCAGGTGGTGATGGGGAAAGGCCAGGGGTGTATTTAATGTGACAGATATTTACTCCACAGAGCCGAGGTCTTTGTTTCCCTTTTCAGAAGCAGGGCTTTGCATTCCCTCCCCCTGGAGGCACAGCTCTCTGGCATACTTTAGCAACAATACTCAGAATTTCTTTGTCTTGCCATAGTTCATTCTGCTGTCACCCCCCTGTGCCTGCTGGCAGGGAACATTTGAAGTGTGGGTATAGCTTTTATGGGTTTAAAGGGTCTGGTGTTTTTTTTGTGTGTGTGTTTTTTTTCTTTTTTTTTTCTTTTTTTCCCCACAGCTAAAGTTTGGGATGACTATTTACTATTTGTCTAAAAACTTACCCGTGTCTCATCCCCTTTCACTGCTGGGTGAGTATGTAGTGACAGCCCTTCTGAGTTAAATCTCAAGTTTTATAGAAGAACACCTCACTCCTGCTCACCCAGGGGCTCTGCTGGTGTCTGTGCTTTGCAAGGAAAGGCAGGGCACTCAGTTTGGGCAGATATCCCTGGGACACGGAGATGGGGGGCTCCAGCTCCCCTGCCACCCCCTGCAGCCCCTCGGGTGGAATTCCCCCTTCCAGAGGGACAGAGGGCACTCAGCATCCCCAGCAGGGTGCTGCCAGTGCTCATCAGTCATAGCTGACCCCAAATGGCTCCTCCTGACCCCTGAGCAGTGTCAGAGCCCCCGGGTGGCCCCTGCCTGGGGCATCACCAGGAGCATCCCAGCCCTGGGGAGCTCCCTGCTCTCAGGCCTCAGTAGTCCAGGCTGGGGAGTGACTGTTCAGGTGAAAAGCTGCCATGGTGTCTCAGGTTTTCACGTTATGAAAACAGATTTTAACTCGATTTTCCCATTAAGTGTCTGATAAATGGAGTTTTGTATCTGCCCTGCATTTAGTGGCTGGAAGGCAGTGTTTGTCTGACGTCCCTAAAGCAGGGATTTGTGTGAGCAGCTCATTTCCCAGCACTGAACTATTGCTGCTGCTGCTTCTGCTGGCCACAAGAATCTCACCTAACTGTTAAAGTGCCTTTCATCTCCAGGAACAATCAGGTCTTGCCAAACTCCTCCACCCTGGGAAGCTTCCACCAGAGAAACCCCAGAGCAGGCACCCGAGTCCCAGACCCCATCCCGGGGCAGGAAACATCTCTGCTTCCCAGAGCCTCTTGTCTGGGAGCTCCCCCTCTGCTCTGACTGGAGCATTTAGGATTCCCAAATGCCCTGCACCACCCAGGAGTGGGCTAATCAGAGGGACAGGCAGGCTGGTGACAGCAGAGAGGGCACTTCTGCTGCCCGAGTGTCTCGTTAATCAGGAGGAATGGAAAAGGGAAGAGCAGGAATTGGTGTGGCAGCTAAGTGAGGTGGTTTTTTTGTTTTTTTTTTTTTCTTTTGTAAAATCTGTATTCTTAAATCAACCCAAGTGTCTTTGAACCCTGAGAATGTAATTTAATTTAATCCACTTGCAATACGAGACTTGAATCCCACTCCCCATCCTGGTTTTAAGAGTGGAATTCATGGGATATTTAGGGGCAAGCAAACACCTCCTTTTTGGGATGGATTTTTTCACACAGAGTTCTGTCATGTTCTCCCTGTTGGGCAAACTCCCTTCTGGGAGAAAGACTTCAGCCTTCAGCACCGGGCAGGGAGCAAGAGGATTTGATCTGCATTTTGAGTCTGCTCGAGCAGATTCATGTTTGGGAGCACACACACTTTCCTGATTGGGAAAAAATACAAGGCCTGTTAAAAATCAAACTTCCATCCCCTCGAGTGAGATGGAGACAGGCACTAACAAGCATCTTATGAGCTGGAAATTGAATCTTACAGCACTTCAGCCACAGAGTCTTGCAAAATGAAGATTAGGGCTGGAAACAGGAGAAATCAAGAGAAAAGCTTCTGGTTGTGCTGGCCCTGGGGACCACAGCCCCGGGGGTTTTCTGAGTGCAGGTAACAGGAGCTGTGCTGGGGCTCTGCTGGCATTTCCCTCTGTCAGGGAGGGAGAGGATGTGCTGGTTGGCAGCATCCCAGGGAGTCTTGTCCTGCAGCTTTCCTGCATTTTTCTGTCACCCCCCCTGGGCTGGCAGACCTGGCTCCCCGGTTGTATCTGAGTTTAAAGATGCTCCAGGTTCCCCCTGGCCCCAGGAGAGCATCCTGGCACCCCCCTCACCGGCTGGTGTGGCTCTAACCCTGAGGAGAAGCTCCTGGAGAGGTTGGGATCTCCCTTTCCCGGGAGGAGCTCCTGCAGTTATTCCTGCTGCATCCCGAGCTGCATTCCCGGGGTTTGCTGGTCCCATGGGAAGGAGCCCCAGGGGCTGCTGAGCCCTGCAGCCCCCTCTGCCCAGGTAACTGGGCTCCCAGCATCACCAGTGCAGATTTTCCAGCTCCTTTCCGAGGCCGGTGCCGCCGGGAATAACACCTTTTCCCAGGATAACCTTTAAATGTGGTGAGGGAAGAAGAATGGTCCTTGGAAAGGTTTGGGGAGGAAACACTGAGCCCGGGCTCTGATGGATTTGTGGCAGGGACCTGCAAATCCCGTTTGCTGAGGGTGCTCATCCCTGGGGAAGGGTGGCTGGGGAGCTGGGGAGGCACCGGGGGTCCTGGGGGAGCAGGGGCCGGGAATGAGCTGGGGAATCCCAGGGGCAGCCCGGGGGGACAGACCCGGACTGGGATTGGGAACAGGGCTGGAGTCAGCTCCGTGCCAGGGGATGGGGATGGGGGAATGGTGGCAGCTGCAGGTAGCCCAGGGACGGGGCAGGTAGCCCAGGGATGGGGCAGGTAGCCCAGGGATGGGGCAGGTAGCCCAGGGATGGTGCAGGTAGCCCCATCATGGGGCAGGTAGCCCAGGGATGCTGCAGGTAGCCCAGGGATGGTGCAGGTAGCCCAGGGATGGGGCAGGTAGCCCCAGCATGGGGCAGGTAGCCCAGGGATGGGGCAGGTAGCCCCAGCATGGGGCAGGTAGCCCAGGGATGGGGCAGGTAGCCCAGGGATGGTGCAGGTAGCCCAGGGATGGGGCAGCCGCAGGGACAGGGGAGGTGCCGGACCCCGAGGTGCGGGGCCGCGGGGCCGGGGGGGCGGCTGTGCCTGAGGGACCGGGCGGTGGGTCAGGTGACCCGAGCGGACCAATCACAGCGCTTCTCCTCCGCGCGCCGGGTTCAAAATGGCGCCTGCGGGAGCAGAGCGGGGCCCTTTATTCCCCTTTATTCCCCTTTATTCCCCGTTACTCCCCGTTACTCCCCGTTACTCCCCGGGCTAGCAGCAGGCAGGGGCTGTCATGCCCTCCCTCTCCCCATCTTTCCCTGTGCCGCAGCTCCCAGCCGCAAGCAAGGCGCTTGGTGTGTGGTGTGTGCAGGGAGCGCTGTGCGGCCTCAGCCCAGGCTGGAAACCAGAGGCAGGAGGTGGGAAATCCTGGGAGCTGGGGCTGAGGAGGAGACCCGCACCTCCTCCTGCCCCTGGGTTCCCCCAGAGCCACCTCAGGGGAGATTCACACCCTGAGAGCTCCTCTTCTTTCTCCTTTTTCATCTGTCTGCCCGGGGCAGGGGTGTCAGCAGGCAGAGCCCTTTCCTCTGCCCCTGGGGCCACCCCCCTAGCAGCCCCCACGCCTGGCCTGAGCTGTACTGTGGAGCTGCCACAGCAAATCTCCTGTTGGATTTTTAAAAGCTTTTTGTGAAAGGTTTTGTTTGGTGGTTTGGGTTTGGGTTTTGTGTTTTTTTTTTGGTTAGCTGGGAGGGAGGGAAAGAAGTTGTTCCAGAGCTGTGAATAAACCTGTTTGCCTGAGGACCTGGATTCCTGGAGATTTATCTTCTTCATACTGTGGAGCAGCATCCAGACTGTCTCCAGCTCCTGGGAGCTTACAGAACAGCTGGTTTTCTGTTTTATTTTCACCTCTAACCTTCCGGTCTGGGTCTGGAGAAGAGAAGCAGAACCTGCACATCATTCCCTGTCCCACAGTGCTGCTCAGCAGCCTGAGCTCTGCTCTGTGCCACGGCCCTGCTGGGCAGAGCTGGGGCTCCAACCTGCCACCTGCCCTGCAGCTGCTTTGGCCACTGTTTGGGGGGTGCAGGGAGCAGCTGAAAGGCTTTGCTGGCAGCTCCTGGACATGGCCCCAGCCTGCAGCCATGGGGCAGGGATGGGGCAGTCACAGGGCAGGATGGGGCAGTCACAGGGCAGGATGCTGCAACTTCCTTGCTGAAAGAAGTCCCTGTGAGGAGCTGCTCATCCCAGGGCTTTCCTTTCTGCAGCTGTCACTGCCACGTGTCACTGGGGGTTCTGGAAGTGAGGAGAACAGGTAAGAGGTGGCTCTGTCACCCCTGTCACCTGGGGGAGGCAGGTTCTCCCTCCCAGGCTGCCTTTCCTCAGGGACTCGTGGGTGAGTGCTCAGCTCAGCTCAGCACAGCTCTGGTGCCCCTGCAGCTGCTGTTGGCACTCGGTGTCTCAGACAAACTGCACAAACCAGTGAGAAGCTGGTTCCTGGGGCAGTGCAGTGCTGGGCAGTACCTGTGAGGAGTTATAATTAAAGCCAAAGCATTTGTGTATGTGACAAACCCCTTCCTCTTGCTTTGCTGTTCAACTAAATCACGTTCAGGTGGCCAGGGCATCCCTGAGAGCGAGCTGCCTGCTGACAGAAGGCTCCAGCTCTCTGAGGGATGCAGCTGGTCTGTAACTGAAACACCAGGACACTCTCTGGTGAGTGCTGGTGAGGCAGGAGCCAGGGCTGCTGGGGCTGGGGCTCGTGTGTCCTGCTGGCACACCTGGTCCTGCCCACCTCATCCTGGGATCTCCTGGGCCGAGGGGAACACAAACCTCTGGACAAACCTCTGGGAGGTGAGGAGTGGAGCCTTGAGCAGTGGGGAGAAGGGGCAGAGGAGAGCAGAGCCAGCACAGGGGCTGCTGCTGCCAGTGCTGCAGGTACCAGGCACAGGAAATCCCTGGGGGCACCACAGCCTGCACGGCTCAGTGTTCCTCCTGTGTTCAGCACTGGGGAAAACACTGGATGTGGAGCTCAGGCCAGGGGCTGCTGATAACCCATGGTCAGTGCAGGTCGTGCTCAGGGGGCTGGGGAGGTTGGACAGTACCTGTAACACTCACCAAAACCCCAATTTCTGGAACTTTAGGGGGGTGATTTCCCTCACCTTTATTTTGTGATGCAGGAGCCTAGAGGAAAGATAATCAGATACAGGGAGAAAAAGAGTCTTCAGATGTCATGTCCTGGCAGGGCAGGCGCCCTGTTGGTTTCATCAGTCCCAAAGTGCATGAGCAAAGCACAAGGGCCCAGGGGGCAGCCCCCTGCCCTCCAGAGGGGGACGGTCTCTGGGCAGGCAGCAAGCCCAGGAGGTGTCTGTAAAGGCTCTCTCACTTTTACCTTCTGCAGCACCAGCCTGTAACCTCCCACTGCCTCTAAACCTTCCTGGCAGCCTCTGGTGACTGCAGTGTTGTCTTCCTGCTGTTTATTCTCCTAAAGATTTATTCTGGTGCTAAAGCTGCTAAAGACATCTCCTCTCACTGCCTGTCTGCAGGGACCTGTGCCCAGAGGGGAGGAGCTGGGGCCTGGGGAGGGGTTGGGATGTCCCCTCTGCTCCTGGGCCTGCCCCCAGGAGGGGATGGGATGGGATGGGATGGGATGGGAAGGGATGGTCAGGTGGCTCAGCCCAAGTGTCCCCCAGGTCAGGGCCTTCCTGCTGCAGCAAGAAATCTGGAGATACTATTGATACTATTCCTACAGAACCTGTGGATGTGTGTTTGTGTGTATACAAATAGGTTCCTATAGTGAGAGCACTCCTGGGGTCTCTGTTACAGGTGGGCTAAAGGGCTTTGCACTAATTAAATTCAGAGGAACGTCCTTTGTTTTGGGTCCTGGTTTTCTGCCACTCCTCTAGCTGCTCCATGGAAGCACCAAGCTGACCAAGAAATGACTTCTCTCATCAGCTGCAATAAGTAAATGATGTGGTATTGATCGAGGCCTTGGCAGCAGCTGAGCAGCCAATACTTCCATTACATTTCTTCCAGGTCACTTCCAAATAACACTATTAAATACCAAATGTGCATCTCCAGTGTGGGCTCAGCTATTAAATTATGCTCATGGATATTAATACAGAAGGGCCTGGGGCTTGTCTGCACACAGGCAGGAAAAGAGCAGCAGTTAAGCAGCAAATAGGATGAAGAATATATTTTTATGGTACACTTAATATTTATTACATTTTAAGATTCGTGGCTGTTCAGGGAGGGAGAATCCTGAAACCCCGACCTCCCCACTGGCAGGTGGGCAGGTTTGCATTGGCTTTTTTTCCTTTAAATGAAGAATCCTGACTGCTGGCTCCTGTTTCCTCCTGAAGTTCCCAGCAGATGGATATCCTGAGCTCCTGAGGCAGCTGTGGTGAGGGTGCAGGGGCAGGGGGGAGGCTGCCAGCTGGGTGTCCAGCAGTGCTGCTCTCCATGCCCGTGGCAGGGCATGGATGTGGGAGAGGAGGAACACAGCTCTGCTCTTCCCACTCCAGAGCCTCAGAATGAGGGACTCAGGGCTTGAGTTCAAACTGGAGCAAGAGCATCAGGACTTGGAGGCTCCATCTGAACACCCGGGGCAGCCAGGGAAGGGCTGTGCAAAGGGAGAAGGCTAGGAGGTTCTGGCAAGCCCTGGGGGCTGGTGTCAGATGTTGTTTGGGTCGGGCCAGGGGTGCTGCTGCTCTGCCCTGCCCATGCAGGGACGGGTGGCACAGGGGAAAGATTCCTTCCCACGGGCCCAAAGCAGGAACTTTCCTTGTGTTGTCCGGGCAAGAGAGGTAGAACCTCAGCTGGAATCAGAGAAGAAACATAATGCAGTATCTGAAATGAGGCAACACTTGAGGAAATGCTCTGTCTGACCTCAATGTCAGCCCTTGGTGAGAGAAACTGCCCAAGTCCCAGCTGCCCCATTCTCAGACTGGTTTGTTTTCCCATCCTGACTACTGTCATATTGTTGTGGTGCCTTGAGGGGGTTCCTTGTTCTCCTCTGCTCTCCTGTTCCTACTCTGCAGAAAACCCAGCCCCATCTTCCTGCAGGCTGAGCCCAAGGCTGAGGATTGTGTGGGATAAACACAGGATGGTGCAGTTGTGGTGGTGACCAAACCTGAAGTGCAGGAACCTGAAGGAACTGAGGGTCACCTCTGAAGTGTTTTCCAGCCTTTCATTCCAGTGGGAAGGAAATAAGGGTCAGTCCCTCTGTTCTGGAGGTACCTCTGGGAAGTGTTGCTGCAGCAGCCAGGGGGATGGAGCTCTGCACCTGGCAGTCAGGCTCCATTACAGCAATCTGTCACTGATTCTGAGGCTCCTAGGAACCTTGTGACAGGCTCTAATGCCATCTTCAATCAAGAAAATCGTATTTACACTTAGAAACAAAACTCCTGTTGCTTCTCAGGCTGCAGAAGAACTGATCTTGCCTCCTCTGCAAAAGCAGTGTCCCTGAAATGGCTGCAGACCCCCCCTGGCTGCACAAACGAAGCTCTAATTGCAGCAAGGGCCTTCAGGACATGCCTTGCTGTGCAGTAGCAGAGAGTGTTCCAGCTTTGTTTAGTGTGTGTGCCATGGTTATCTCCTAGGATGGCAGCTTGCTTGGGAGAGTGCCAGGAGAGAGCATCTAAAGCCTCTCCAAAGCCAGAGCTTTGCTCCGGGTCTTGGCTGGGCTTTGCTTCAGGATGGATGCCCAGGTACACAAAGCCACAGCTGACCTGATCTGCTGCTGCTGGGAGGTGTGAAAAAGGAAAGCTTTTGTGCCAGCTGCATGGACAGAAAAAAAAAATCTCTAATATTTTTCATCCTCATTTTCTGTCCCTGGGTGTTTGGTAAGGAGAAGTGGAAGCAGAGGATGCTGCTGCTGGAAACCAGCACCTTGTGCTGATGCTAATCAGTTAATGGGGGAGGCCTGGGGAGGCTCTGTGCCAGGGAGGGCTGCCTACCTGCCTGCCTGAGATACACAGCTACCTGGAAATCAGCAGAAAAATGGCACAGAGGGAAGATCAATACTGAGGAGAGAAACTTCTCAAACTCTTAGCGAGGTGTGAAGAGTTGTGCAGAGAGAGCAAAGGGAGGGTTAGGGGCAGAGCAGGGCTGCACCTGACAGGACTTGGAGAGGAGGGAGGAGAAGGCTCTGAGCCTGCTGGAGGCTGCCCAGAGGCACAGGAGGGCTCAGAGCTGGGCTGGGGAGGGGGGAGGCAGCAGCCCCACTTCTCCTGGCCAGACACAGAGTCAGAAAGCTGCAGATATTTTGGCTTTGCATTGTATTTGTGGCTCTGGATAAAGGGAAACTGAGGCAGCCCTGGGAGTCTGGCTGGAAAGCTTTAGCAGGGTGGTGTGTGAGGTTTTCAGGTACCCTTTTGTCCCTCTTGAAGAGGTAAAAGAGTTGAGGTCTGGTGGGCACAAGAGGGGAAGGCACTGCCCTGTCCCCTGGCACCCCTGGGCTCCTTCCTCCCCTCCCCACACATCCCTGGGCTCACCCTGGTGCTGGCCCCGCCAGGGAATGGGCACCGTTTGTGCCTGGTGCCAGCAGGCAGCTGCAGGGATGTGTTAGGAAAATCGGCCATTAAAACCAGGGCTGATTATCCAGGCAAATCAGTGGAGTCATTGGTTCCACTCCTCTGTCCTGAGCAGAGCCTGGGGAGGAGTCAGACCTGCATAACTACAGATGTTTAGATCTGCTCTTATTTATCTCTAGAGGTAAGGCCACCAGATGGGCTGGAAAATAATTCCCTGTTTGCTCAGTTCTTCTTAAAAAAAAAAAAAAAAAGAAAAAATTCCTGTGGAAAAATCCGAGTTGAAGGTAATTTGTACTTCTCAGCTGTGCCCTTTAAAATCAGAGCACTGATGGCAAAAAATCTATTTAAATAGATTTAATCTTTATCTATGCTCTTCTTCTGGTGGTGCCTCAGAATCTGGAAGAGTTTCCAGCTCAGGATGCTGCTGGATGGGCTGGAGAGCTGCAGTCATGGGGTGGCTGCCCCCATCCTGGGGGGTCAGAGCCCCTTCCCCCCCTGCTCCTCAGCACTCAGCTGGGGGTGCAGGGAGGTTGTGGGGGGCAGGGGCCACCTCTCTGCTGGCCCTGTGTAAGCAATTAACAAATATCCACATAAAGTTTGTTATTTTTTTTTCTTTCCTCTGGGGCCGGGGGATTGGGATGATTTAAAGCTTCAGTTGAAGTTTCCCGGTTCCATGTGTAACTAATGGCCCTTTCCCTTGCTCCTTCCTCCTGTCTGAAGCCCTGGATGGGGTTCCTCTCAGGAGCCTGGCACCCCGGGATGCTGCCCTGCCCCTTCCCTGGCTGTGTCCCTGCTGGGCTGGTACCGAATGGGCCATCCCCAGCCGAGCAGAACCAGGGCTGCTCCCTGGGCTGCTCCCTGCTCCCTGCTCCTTGCCCTGGGGCAGCTACAGCTGGGAGTGGGACCTGGCTGCTTCATCTGCTCAGCTTGCCTTGAAAGAGCAAAAGTTTACCCTTATCTCTCTTAAAAAAAATGTTTAATGTATCAGTCAAATAGTGCTTGAACTTCAATGTATTAAAAAAAGGAGACTTTGACTTTCAGAGCACATTTTAATAGCCATGCTCCCACTGAATAGTGAAACCTGCTCTCTGAGGAAAGGAGAACACTGAGGTGGTTAAAACAATCATCAGGATAGAATTTAAAGGCACTTCTTAGCTTCCCATCACTGTATCCAGCAGAGAGGATGCAGGAACTGCCTTTCTGAAGTGTCTGGGTGTTTGCTCAGGTTGAGCATGTCTGCAGGTTGTGTGGTTGCTCTTTGCTGCCTGGGTCCTGGTCAGGTGGCAGGAAGAGGGAGAAAGAGCTATTGACCTGTCTGCTCTGCACCACAGCCTCTGCCTTCCCTTTCTTTACTAAGCTGGAGCAAAATAAACTTTTTTTTTTCTTTTTTCTCTTTTCTTTTTTCTTTTTTCTTTTTTTTTTTCTTTTTTCTTTTTTCTTTTTTCTTTTTTCTTTTTTCCTCCCGCATTTATACAAGAAATACTCAGGGTAAAAATAGTAAATGGAGCAGAGCAGGAAGATGTTATTCAGGATTATTTGTACCCTCCTCAGGAGCCCGGCAAAGCAAAGCAAGAGGCAGGAAACCACCAGGAGTGGGAGCAGCAAAGGCACAGCAAACACTCCAGCCCTGTGTGTGGCTGAGCAGCTGCTCCCTGGCACTGGTCCCAGCACATCCCCTTTTCCTCTCCTCCCCTCTCCCCGGGGCAGAAGCAGCAGCGAGTGCAGGTTTATGAGGACAGCAACCAGTAAGCAGGTTTCCAGCACTGGTGCTGCTGGTTCCTGGCAGAGGAGCCCCGCAGGGAGGTTCTGGTGGCTCTGGGTGGTTTGTTTCCTTGTGTTGTTCTATTTCCCACCTCTCACCTGAAATGAGCCTTGTTGCCAGGGTCTGCAGCCTCCATCCCCTCCTCCTCCTCCTCCTCCTCACCCCCTGAGGACTCAGCCTGCCTCCCAGGGACTGCTCAAGAGGGAGAAAACTGAGCAGCAGTCTGTCTGGAGAAGATTGCCGTAACAATAGTGTTACAGCTATTTTGACAGCGATTTGCAAGGAGAGGAGGGTGTTGGAGAGTGAGTCAGATTTCCCAAAAACACCCCAAATATATTTTTTTTCCATGAAATTCTATCTGGCTTGATAACAGGTGATTATTTTCTTAGCAGGTATCTTTACTCAAGGAATGAATTTTATTTTTTCTCCCTTTTTTTTTTTTTTACTGAAACTCTGTCCTTCCCCCACTGCAGCAAGCAGAGTACTTTGAAACAGGGACAGGGAATGAAGGCAGGAGCAGATCTGGGCATACACTTGGGAGATGTGTGGGGAAGAGAAGAGGCAGCCCAGGTGTATTGCTGGTTGATTTTTATCTCCAGTCATTCTCTTTAATAACATTACAACAATATAAATTTGGAGCAGTCCGTTGCTGGCCCTGTAGACAGTGGCTAACAGGGAGTTACACCAGGGTGTAGCTGTGCAGGGATGCCAACCAGGTCCTTTCAACCAAGCTCCTGCAAAGTGGTTCAAGCATTTGAACATTATTATAAATATTTAAATGTGCCCAATGCAAGCCTGAGTGGGTGTTGGTTCACTGAGCACCCTTGGAATGAAAATAATGAAACAGATGACCTCTGGTAAGTAAAAGAGTGGCCCCAAAAGCTCTGCAGTGCAGGGCTGAGCTCTGGAGCCCTGTGACAGTTGCCACCACCTGAAGGGGCAAGTGCTGGGGGCAGGGCTGATCCTGGGGAGCACAGAGCCCTGGCAGCTTGGAAATGCATCTGATTGCTTCAAAGGCAGCTCTCAAAATAAATAAAAAGAAAAGAGCTCTCCTCCCCTGTCTTTAAACAGATTTTTTAGGCTGGCAGCTGGCGTGGGTGCCCAGGGTAGCCCTGCTGCAGCCTGGGCACAGGCACACGGATGGGGGTCCCAGGGAGGGATGCTCTGCTGTCCTCCTGTCCATCCAGCTCCAAGTGGTGGGACAAATCCCAAGGTTTGCCTAGCTTTTTGGTGTTTCTTGGGCAAACCCACTCCTGTGAGGGGTGTGACAGGCCCCCACAGCCCCTGCTCTGTCCTGGCAGCCCCCAGCCCGGGGCTGCCCCTCGCCCACTGCTGGGCCAGGGGCTGTGCAGGGGGACAGGAGCTGCTCATGGCCAGCCTTGCCTTGCCAGGGCTGTCACTGCTGCCTTTTGCCTCTGATCATGGAGCTGCTATCAGTTTGAGCTTGTTTCATCTCAGCTGTCTTCCCCTAATCCAATTACATTCGATGTGTAACTTTTACCATTTTTAAATTACCTCTATGTCCTCCCCAGACTTAACTAACCAGTAATGAATTATAATTTTATTGTACTTTGGGCCATAAAAGTGTATTGTATCTTGCAGTGAAATATCTTTATAAGCCTCAGCAGCTGCTTCATATCCCCTTTTGGCTTTATTTTATTTCATTTCAGCAGCAATCCATACGGAGCGGGCGCGCCGAGGAGGCAGCACAAAGCTGGGGTGTCCTTCACTGGTAAATATTTCTTAACTAATAATTTGATTCCTCACAGAATTGTAAAGCAAGAACAGAAATTAAACCAAGACTGATTAATTTGAGGGTAAATGGCAGCATGGCCCAGCACAGAGCCATGAGCAGGCAGGAGGAGGGGAGGATTGTGGAGGTGCCACAGCCCTTTCTTTTTTCTTTAAGTGTACTTTAAAACTGTTCTAAGACTGACCCTTTTCCTAACTTGCTCTATCCCCTCTGTGCCTCATTTAAGGCAGTCTTCCCAAACACAAATTTCTAGATTTATATGTAAATGCACTGTAGATCAATTAAAAGATAAAGCTGACTTTTCTGTGGGAATCCGGCAGGAATGAGCTCGATAAGATGTAATCCTCCTATCCTGAGCTTTGTGTACAGTGAATTGATCCGATTGGGTTTTTAGCCCTCAGTAATAATTTTCCACCTTGTGGTCATTTTATGTCCATATTTTGTAGCTTTATATATATATATATAAATCTCAAGAGAGAGAACCTCTGTGTAGAGACAAAGAGACCTGTGAACTGTGCTTGGAAGCACACACAGCCCAGGGTGACCCTGGCATGGGAACCACTGTCCCCACCGTGCTGATCTCTGTGTTTCACGGAGACTCCTGCTCTGGGAGGGCTTTGCTGGCCTGAAGAGAGTGGCAGAAGCTTGGACTCCCCAGGACCTCAGCACTGGAGCCCCAGGAAGCCCCTGGGCCCTTTGGGTGGATGTGGTGTGGGTGAAGCTTCTGGAGCAGACAGGGAG
The DNA here is from genome assembly GCA_038090715.1 of Florisuga fusca. Lineage (NCBI taxonomy): Eukaryota > Metazoa > Chordata > Aves > Apodiformes > Trochilidae > Florisuga > Florisuga fusca. Next base: position 20,219,297 of record JAAWXA010000016.1, on the reverse strand, counting down.
GTGAGGATGCTGAGGAGGCTGAGCCCATGGCCAGCCGCTTGCCTTGGCCTCCCAGGGGTGGGGCTGGGCTGGAAATCATAACAAAATAAAGAAAAATAAATCCAGATCTCATCACTGAATGATCACCCAAGCTACCTTTCCCTCTGAACAGTCCTGTAGGCAGGATAAACTTTTCATTACCCTTGAACCTGACAGGTGCTGCATGTTTTGGGCTTTAACCAGGGCCAAGAGATGCAGATTGAGGCTGATCTTGGCTTTTTGTGTCTGCCAGGGGGCTGAACTCCCCAGCACCAGGGGTCACCTGGTCTGCACACAGCAGCAGCGTTTGGACAGAGGTCTCCCAGGCTGGGTGCCCCCAGGGAAGCCAAAGGACTTTATAAATAACCCAGACATAAAGTCCTGCCGTGCCCACAGGGAGCCGCTGGCTCTGCAGCGGGTGTCGGGCTGGCCGGGGGAAGGAGCAGAAGAGAACTTCGAGGAACAGGTGAGGAGGTCGGTGGGGAGAGCTCCTGCTTCCCGTGCCACGCAGGGAATCGGGGGAGGAGAGAGAGACACGGGGCAGGAATTACAAATCAGCAGCAGCAAAGGGAAGGCAGCACCGCCCGGGCGGGCAGAGGAGAGAAGAGGATCTCATTTGGCTGCTTAGGGACCTCTTGCTTGTACGTTTAGATTTGTGCGGCTGTTTGCTGGAGAAATCTGAAGAGGTTCTTGCTGGGTTGCCATGGCAACGGCTGGGTTGGCGATGCCGCACGGGCTGCCCAGCGGCTGCAGCTGCCTGCCCGCGGGAACGGTGCGGGGAGAGACTCGGGGAGTTTGGATTTATTTATTGTTATTATTTTAATTCTTCTATTCTGTAGCTTCGAGAGTTGATAATATTTGCTCTCCCAGCGGGGTCCCCCGAGGCTTTGCAGGCTCCTCTGCAGAGGGCAATGGGGGAGCAGGACCCTCCCTGTACCCCCAGCCACCAGTGAGCTCTGGGGGGACATTCTCAGGCTGGAAGCTGAAGCAGCACTCGGTTAAGAAACCCTAATGCTGGCATTTTGGGGGGGGAATCAAAGGATTACATAGACTTCTTCTTTTGCTGCTCCAGTGCAGGGCAGGGGGATGCTCTGTGAGTTGCTCACCCTCTCTGCAGCAGAGCAGGGGTGGCCAGGAGGGTGCCCTGCACCCACTGCTGGGCTGCCAGGCTGGGGTGGGCCCAGGCCTGAGCCAGAGGGGGGCAGGACACAAAATGTGGGTCTGAGAACCGTGGCACCTGGAGATGTTCCATGGGCAGGGGGGTGGCAGCTTCTCTCCTGCACAGGGGCTGGAGGTGCCCCTTGCTGGTTGGGAATGTTGCAGGAGGTGTCCTCGGTCCTTCAGGATCAGAAGGGGTCAGTGACCAGGGTTTGGGGCAGCTGTAGCAGAGGGAGATGAACTCTGTGGCCCTTGCTGTGCCCGGGGAGGGCAGCAGGAAGACTTCCATTTATCAGGAGCTGTGCCTCTAATGAAATACCCATTTCCCAAATCCACTGCTCAGGTTTCCTCTCACTTGAATGACTTGCTGGAGCCTGGCAAGTCTTGGTTTCAGGTGCTAACAACTGCTGAGCACTAATGCACTGAGGAAGGGCTCTGAGCCTCTAAAAGATGAGCTGTCCTGCCAAAACAAAGTATGTGACTGGCAGGAAGAGTTTTTCCAAGCTCTGTGTGCTCCTGGTGGTGTCATCTCTGTGACTGTGCAACAGGTGAGTATTCCCCTGCCATAACTGCTGCTTAGAGGAGCTCTGAGCATGGCAAGCTTTAGTCCCTGCTGGTGATGGAAGCAATCCTTCCCACCTTCTCTCCTGCCTTTCCACCCCTGGGCTGATATTTCTCCTCTTTCTTTTTCCCCCCTGCTCAGCACTGCTGCCTGGCTGGAGCTGGGCTGGCAGAGCAGGAGCAGCTCACCATGGGGATGTGGAGCTCACACAGCATGCCAAGAGAGGTGTTCAGACCAAAAACTGGGAGATGGATTTGCTCTGGGGGCACAGGAGAAAATAGAAGAGACAATGTAAAAGCTGCTTTTTAAATGACAGAGGAGGAGAGGAGGAATAGAAAGTTTTCCTCCGAAGAGATTTGTAAGAGAACCAGGGAAGCAACCACCATGCATCATGTTTCCTTGGGGTTCCTTGCAGTGATAATATTGCTAAGAATATGAAAAAATAATTATGGTGTGAGGAAGGGCAAGAATTGAAGACATCTTGTTCTGTGAGGTTTTGTTCTGTATTCTGTTTAATTTAAAATAAATAATTTACTACTTGTGATTTATGTTGTTAATCTAAGTTACATTTTTCTTGAGTCTGAGGCTGCAGTAGATTCTCATGTTTGCAGTGCCAAAGGCACTGGTGTGTCTTCTCCTCCAGAAGACAGAGTCCTGGCCTTTGTGCTTCGTGATTCAGGCTTCAAATTACATTCTTCACCTCTGCCTCTGTGGCTTCCTGCCCTGCTCAGGATGTGTGCCAGCAGTGCATTCTCTCTGCCAGGAAGATGTTGCTGGGTGTTATCTGCCTGGGTGACCATGCTGCTTATTTGGAACACTCCAAGTGCCAGCAAGTACTCATGCAAACAACAAGCAAAACTTCACAGCAAACAATGTGACACTAATCTGTTGTTTGTGCTAAAATACAGAAAGGAAATTACTGCTTGCCTGTCATGAAGCTCATAAAGGGAATGAAAAAGAAAAAGAAAAAGAAAAAGAAAAAAACAAACAAACAAAGAAAAAAACCCAGAAAAATGCCACAGCAAAAGAATAAGCTTCAGAAGAAAGTTCTGTTATCAGTTTGTTCCATGCCTTGTGGCTCCAGCTGCAAACAATCCCTTTGCCAAATCCAGCAGCAGCCCAGGGCTGGGGGCACAGAACTCTCCTCTTGGGGAGGGGGCATCTGCAGGGACCCCCATCCTGGGGGAACAGCCAGTGTCTGCCATCTGATATCTTCTTGTCTGGGAGCCAAGCACCTTAAAACACATTTTCTGTGAAGTAACCCTGGGGATTTCAGGCCCAGAATAAACGATCAGTGCAGTGTAAGCTCGGAGTCCCCATTCTTGCTTTGAACATGGCAAAAGCTTCTCCTAGGGCAGGAAACTTGCTTTTTTCTTGGTAGCCAAAGAAAAGAGAAGGACCCAGAGCAGGTGTGTCCAGGTGCTCCTGCCCGAGCAGGTAAGTGTGGGCTGGGGAGCTGCCCCACCTTCCCCTGCTCAGTATAAAAAGCCCTTTGGGAGGGATGTGGGTTTCTGCTCTGCACGGGGGATGCTTGCAGCCTGAGAGCAGGGGGGAGATAATTAGCAGGGATGTTTAATGAGGTGCAGGGATGTTTAATGAGGTGCAGCCATCTGGGAGCTCACTCCCACCCCCCCCCTCTGACTCCACTTTCCCAGGTAAGGATGTGGTCCTGAGAATGGGGTGGTATTTATAAAATCACTGCAGCCTAAATCATATCATGGTCTCAGGGAAACATTCAGAGAGCAAATGTAGAGTCCTGGAGAGAAAAATGGTATTCCTGATTTTCACATAATGGAGCTGCAGCATACAAATGCCCTGTGCTGAGTAATTCAGAAAGCAGAGCCAAAAATTAAGCCCCTGATTTTTTCCCCAAAGTGACTTTCAGTCTCCCATACCCACAGCAGGAATAAAAGTTTAATTGCTGTCAATATAAAAGGATTACAGCTTAGATTTACCTGGGTTGTCACGCTCATGGTTACCCCAGCTGAGGTTTCTGGATCCCACCTTGGTTTGCCTGCACAGCATGGAATGGTAAAATCTAAAAAAACACTTTTTTCACTTTTTTTTTTTTTTGTCCTCATTGATGTGCATGTTCAGGATCACTTTAGGTAGAAATGACAGATGTATTGAAAGGATTTATTTCCTTTTTTTCCAGTCGCAGTATAAGAGCTCAATGTGAGCCCAGGACCCAGCCTGGCTGTGCTGGGAAATGCTTCTCCTCCTCCTGCCACTCAGCAATTCCATTTCAGTGTCAGAAAAGAGCCTCCTCCTGCGAGCACCGGGGTGGGGGCCTGGGGGATTAACTGCTTTTAAATTTCACTGTTAAAGTTTAGTCATAAACCACACTTAGCTGAGATCTGCAGTTCCAAGATCTTACAGTAAAGCGTGACAGTCAGGTGTGTCTGGAGAAAGATGAAACTGAAAAGAACCCCTGTTTCCAGGAGGGCTGGTGAGGGCAGAGGTGGCTGTGATGGGGAGGGCAGTGTTCTGCAGGGCTGGTGAGTTAGCACTACAGCAGATTTAGACCTGATTTAGTCAGGTCTCCAGCCCAATGGTGGTGTCTGGGGGTGTGTTCTGTGAAGGGCTGGGACAAGGACTAAAATTCCCTTATTCTGGCATTTCCCAGTGCTGCTCAGCCCATGGCTCTCTGCTCCCACCTCCTCCTTTCCCTCTGGCCCCACTGCCCCCCGGGGCCATTTCTCACCCCTCTCTTTAGAAGTGACTGCTCTGAATAATTTAGTCCATTGGAAATCTTTGTTCTGTACCTCCAGACTGATGTGGAAATTTGTCTCAAACCCGAGGGTTATCTGAAATCAATAATATCATCAACTTCACCTGCATTTGCAAAGATAATATTTCCATAATATTGCCTGGCTTCAAAGGGAAGGAGAAAGGCTGTGCAGGAGAAACAGTTGTAAAAATGATTGCAGTGAAGCAGCATTAAATTGTAGAAAACTTTTCTGAGGCCGTTAATTGAACTCTGTTAGAAGATTTAAATGAGATATTGAAAATCAAACACCGGGGCCAGGTTTTAATTGCCTGTTCTCTGACGGAGCATCATCTTGGAGATGTAGTTTCTGTTTTGTATCTGTAAGGAAAGAGTCAGCAGCCCTTTGGGCAGCCAGTGCCACCTCTTTACTGCCTCACAGCCTGCACAGCACCTCAGCTGACTTCCCTGGGGTGCCCACTGGGCTCTCAGCATGCTGAGTGGTGCTGCTGGTGCTCAGATCCTCTTCCCTGCTGCTGCTAAAAGCAGATCCCAGTGGGAATATCCTGAGGAGAGTCTTCCTGCTTGGCATTGCTGGGGTTCAGCACTGCTTTCTCCCTCCCATTTGTGGGTATGGACCCCTTAGAGAAGGGCTCCTGGGGTCCCTGCCCATCTCAGGCCATGGACGTGTGGCAGGGACGGAAAAGCAGCTCCACTTCCACTTCCCAGTCCCAGGCCACTTCCCAGTCCCAGGTTCCTTCTCCTGAACTTGGTGTTTAGTGTTCTTGGGTCTCTGGTAATTTTTGTGCTGTGCCCACCCCTCAGAGTGCCCCAGAGCGTGCAGATGGGGCTTGTTGGAGGTGGGCAGATGCTGGGGAGCACTGTGGCCACCTCCAGGTGTTCTGAGACAAGGACAACCCGAGGGATAAAAAACCTGCTGTCCTGTTAACTTCCACCCGTGGTCAGCACTCAGGTTGTCAGCTCAGTAGCAGACACTTAAGAGCAGGTCCAGGATAAGTGCCCAAAACTGTGTCACCAAAGCCAATATTGCTGCAGTTCCCTGCCATGGGCACTGTGGCATCTGCTGGGAGGGCAGCTGAGCCCCAGCCAGGGGCTGTGCCTGTCCCTGGGCTCTGGAGCACCCTCTGTCTCTGCTCAGGTGCTCCTCAGGTGGGAATGGCCAACTTTGAGTGGTACTGACCTGGTATCAGTAAAGCAGTTTTCTGCAGATGCTGTCTCTCCCACTGGGGACAGAAGGTGCATCTCTGTGGATCTGCTGTAGATCATACGTTTGAGGCAACTGGAATTGTACTTTTATCCTGTGAAATGGCAGCAGGAAAGTGGTCAACACGGCTTTAACTTCTTTTTGGTGAGAGTTCAGGCTGGCAAGAGGTGGGGGAAAGAGATTTTCTGTGTCCTCCAGGGCTGCTGGCCTCCCATTCCTGCCTGGAGAGGAACTGGTGCTCCAGGAGGGTCTGCACAGGGCTCACACTCAGTGGAATTCAGGGCTTGCCTTTCAGCACTGCAGTTAGCAAATACACCCACTGACATTTTTCCGTTTAAAATTTTCATTAGCTGGTGAATATTTGATGAAAACAAGCCCAGTGCTTCCTCTGCTCCCCCTGCATGTCAGCCAAGGGGCTCTTGCCCTGGGGTCTCGGGGGCTGCACCCGTTCCTATTTTTTAAGTATTGTAGAAGAAACTAAACCGTAGGGAGTGCATGGTGCATGGCAGAGAAGGTGTAATGCAGCTCAGGAGAAGGGAATCTTTAATGCAGCAGCAGCAGTCCGGTGATGGCCATAATGCCTCACCTGCTGGGCAGTGAAACAGCACTGGAGGAATTCACATAATTCACTGTCCTGGTGCTGCAGGTTGGGAGGCACACGGGACACCTGCTCATGAAGAAAAGAGCAATTTAAATGCAAAGGCTATTGACTCTGCCCTTTCAGGAAGGGCCTTTCTGGTGAAGGGATGCTCAGTGCTGGCAGAGCAGCCTCCTTTTCCATCTGCTTTCCATCCCCAGCAGAAGCAGGAGCTGCTGCTTTCCCCAGGGGGGTCCCATGCCCTGGCAGGACTTGTTGCCATCTGCATTCCCCACGGCTGGAGGATGGGCTGGGACACATCCCAGCTCCCAGGGAGCCCAAACACACCCCAGGGAGACTCAGCTGTGGGTTGCTGGGCACAGGCACAGGGTTGGGGTTGGCTGTGCTGAATCTGTGACCCGGGCATCAATCACCAGACAGAAATGGGCACTTCTCACACAAACTTCAAACACAGACTTAAAAGCCCCGAGAAGATGAGAAGGATAGACTGGGGAGCTAAATGCTGTCTGTGTTGGAAATGGCAGATGCACAGATGGCCAGAGAGACAAAATGTGTCTGGAGCTGACAGTCTGGAGCTCTGTGGGATTTACACCTGCTGGATGCTGAGAGAGGAGCTGTAATGGCACAGCCACATCACAGCTGCATTCCTCACTCCTCAGCCCTTTTCCATTCTTCTTTTTCTGTTGTGTTTTTTTTTTGTTGTTGTTTTTGTGGGAGGTTGCATTAACAGACAGATGCTCAACCTGAACTGCAGCTCTATTGCCCAGGGGGTTGCTTACCTTAAACCCATCCCTCCAGTTTTTAATCTGGATATTTTAAGTTGTTTGAATACTAATCCCTGTCCATTACTGACCAGTACTGCCATTATTTAGTCCTCTGGGTTTAGGAGATTCAAGGAAGCAGCCTGAGCCTCTGCAGATACCAGTGGGAACCAGTGGCAGGACAGGGTTGGAAACATTTGTCTGTCCCCACAATTAATAATAAATCAGCCCCTTTATGGTTCCTTTAGGCTTTAATTTTAAACAATCTGTTGAAATACATCCTGTCTGCAAGAAAGGGTTGGTGACAGGCTCTGTCTGGATTGAAAGCAGAAGTTCTGTGCTGCCCTGGAAAGGGAAAACCTCCGAGCTCCTGGGCGTGCAGGCTGGGGTGGTGACGTGGGGTCACCTGCTGGACTGGCTGGAGGAGGGAAAATCCTGTCTGCAATTGCCCTGGAAATCTGAGCACTTGTACAGTGATGAAAAACATCTTGTAATGAGGAACCCCTCGGCCAGCAGTGCTTGATAGGGTCAGCCCGGGGTTTTCCAGCAGGGAAGTTGGTCCCATTATCCCATCAGACTCCTTCCCTTCGGCTGCTGTCGGGATCACAGCCTGGGACTGAGTGTTTCACTTCTACTGACAGGATTAATTTTGCTGTTATATTTTATTTCTTTATTGAAGAGTGTGAATAGCATACTGATACCAAACAACTTTTGTATGAAGCTGGAGAGCCCCACACAGCTCTGGGTGGGGGGTGGCTCAATAAGGGACTTCCATTACTTTTTCTCTGCACAGCCCAGTGTTACTCAGCAGTTTATTCATAAAGAAAAAAAAAAAAAAGAAAAAAAAGCTGTGTTAGGAGAAATAACTGGTACTGACAGTGCACTAAAGGAAAATTGAAAATTTTGCCTTTTGCCAAGTGGGTGAGTGAGCAGAACACCAGCCTGTCCAAACCAGCACTGAGGGACTTGCTGATTTTTGCTTGAATTGAACAATATTTTACTTTCCTTTTAAAAAAAACCAACCAAACAAAAACCAAACCAAAACCAACACACCAAAACCCCAAAACATAGCACAAAACCCAAACCCATTTTGAGGCTCTTGGTCAAGATGTTTCTATGGTAACTGATATAATTTCAATTTAGTGACGGATTACAGAGGAAAACTCCAGGGAGGTTGGAGCTGATGGAATTCATCCGACAGAGCAGCTCCTCTGGGAGGGGTGCACCCAGGGCTGGTGTGGGGCTGGGCAGCACCTGAGCCCTTTCCATCCCACCCAAATCCCTTGGACTTTGCTTACTCAGGGCTTGTGGCTCAGCCCCTGGAGAAGAGGCTCCTGCTCCGGGTTTGGCTGCACCTGCAGGGAGGGAGCAAAGAAATAACCCAAAGGGCTGTGAAGTGGGAGAAAGTTGGTGCTCAGGTATCCTGGGGCTTAAGGTAATTTTTCCACATATACAGAGGTGGAGATGGTCAAATTGTAGATACAGATTTTTTTTTTTTAATTTTTATTTTTTTCTTCCTACTCCTAGTTTTCATGAGGGGTGGGAACCTTGATCATATTTTTTTTTTTTCTGCTCTGTCAGCTCTTGTTTCACTTGGAACAGGGGTTTGGGGGGCTCTGCCAGGCCAGCGTTGCCCTACCTGGGAGCAGGATTTGCCCCTGCAGTGTGTGTGAGCTTTGGGTTCACAAGTTAGCTATTTCTTCTGCAGGTGCAAAACACAGGGACGGAGGCAGCAGGCAGAAGAAAGGCAATTGAGGCATAATGAAATGTTGTTTATAAACCTATAGCGGGGATCAATATTCCATGGTAGGGAGGGATATCTGTTCCCAGCTATAGGTTTATAAACAACATTTCATTATGCCTATTATCATAACAGCCCTTTTCATCTCCTCTGTCAATATTTGGCAATGATGTCTTCTCCTTAAAGGACAAAATCCACCATGGTGGCAAAAGGGACAACTACATTAACAACCCACCTGCTCATTTATATCTGGAGCTTGAGGCCCACACGTGTTTTATGTGTTCCTGTCTGTATCCAGGAGGTTTTGTGTCACTTGTGTGTCAGTGAGGCTGCATGCTGGGGATGCTGGGGGGTCCTGCAGCACTTGGACCCCTCCTGCTCAGGGCTGAGCACTGGTCAGAGCAACCCAGCCCCATCCTGACATGTCCCCCACTTGATCTGGTGACATGGTTATCCTAAGGAAAACCTGGTGTTCCTGGGGGGAGGCTCTCCTGGAAGAGCCCGGGTGGTGTTTCAGGTCCAGGTCACTGCTGTGCTGGGGTGTCTCTGTGTTCCTGGTGCTGGGTTCTCCCTCCTGTGCTGCAGGCTGCTTCAGCTTGGAAAGGTTAACACCTTGGCAGAGCTTATTGCTGTTCTCCCTCTAAATTCCAGTGTAATTTCTGATTTCCTATTCTGTTGTTTATCTTCCAGCTAAGTACAGTTTAAATAAAACAAATATTTATGCTGGTGAAGCACCATAGTGAAAATATTTAAGGAAAGCTAAGCAAACAAAACAGAATAGCATAAATATTTTAGCAAAGTGAAGCAAACAAACCCAGAAACCTGCAGAGCCTTGAAGGTGTGAGGAGGAAAGCATCAGAGCCCAAAGCAGCTCAGCACCTGCTCCCCCAGGGCTGCTGCTGGGTGCTCAGCTTCTCCCTCCAGGCATTGGGGTTCTTGGTCCTCTGGCACCCAGCTCTGGGTTTTCCTCCTTCGGGTGTACAGAGCGGGTGCTGAGGCTCCTGGTTTCCCCCAGGGAGTCTGAGAGGTTGATCCATCTTGCCAAGTTCTCCCAAAATTCCTAGGATCAACCTGCTTGGGTGATTTGGTGCAGAAGCGTTTGCTCTGCCTGCTTCTCCCAGGCACCCCAAGGAGCACCCAGCTCTGTGACAGCACCCTGGACCAGAGGAGAGCTCTGGCAAAGCCCCCCTGGGGGTGTGGGACACCCAGATGGCACAGAGAGGGCTGGGATGAACGACTGGGTGTGAGTTTCTCGGTGTGCTGGGATGCATGGGCAGAGCAGCCCAAAGCTGGGGCCCAGGCTGAGTGATGGGGCTGGTAATGAGACCCTGCTGGGGTGTCCTGGGGGAAAAAAGAGTATTCTGATCCCTAATGGAAATGAAAAGATGTCTGGTACTGTAGCAAGGCACCGAATGAAGGTGGTACATCCAAGTCTGGGCCACTTCCAGGTTCTTCCTTTGCTGCTGGTTCCCACCAGAAGGTCCCAAGGGCTGAAGCTGAAGGTCCTTTGTGCCTCCCTGGGTTCTTCCTGCACTGCTGAGGGTGGTGACAGCCTCGGGGGGTGCTGCTGAGCTGCTGGAGGACACCCCAGGTGTGCCCAGGGATCCCCTGCTCAGGTGCAATCCCCAGGATCCCACCCCTGCTGCAGCCAGGAAGGAGAGAGGTTTGGCAAGTCCTGGGTCTGGATAAAAGAGGAAAGGGAAACTTAACGGAGGAAAACAACATTTAATATGATAAGAGTAGGTCTTGGTGAGTCTCGGAGGCTTCTCTTTGTCATGTTTGTAGCTGTTCCAGGTGTGCTGTGTGAGTGATGCCTGGGGCTGGTGCATGGCTGAGGCCACTCATCCTTGTGCTGCTGGGAATCAAAAGGGGCACAGGAGCCCCATCCAGGAGACATGAGGGGCCAGAAATCCATCCCTCTGCCCTCACAGGGCTCTGCTGCCTGCCTGCCAGAGCCCAGCCACCTCTACCAATTCTCTGGAGAGGCACTTGCAGAACCATTTATCTGCTCCAAAGCCCCATGTGAAAGAGCAGACACAGGATTACACCAACTGGCAGGCCAGAGCAGCCTCTCTTATCGTGTGGCTTAATATAGCAGGAGGCAGTCGTTTTTATAAGTTAAAAAGCAATAGATTGAGATACATTCCTCACAGATTAACCGAATTTCTTCCTCGAAGGGGCACATTGAAGTGTACGTGATGTTCATTGTTGTGGGAGATGCTGTTTAAAACTTTTAACAACAAGATAAAAGCTTGTGACTGGGAGAGAGAACTGCTGTCCCTGCTGGATTTAATAAAGCTTTGGCTGGGACAAGAAGCCTGTGATAAAACCAGACAAAGCCTGCTGCTTGGAAGTTATTTTGGCAGGTGGGAAGGGAAGAGGTTCTGCCACAGGGTTCAGGCCAGGCAGCTCACTGGGGACACTCTAACCTTTCTGGGACCCCCGGGGAGGAGGCAGAGGCACTGCCTGTCCCCAGGGAGAGCCAAGGGAACAGCTGGGGCTGCTCTCTAGACCCTCTCAGATGATGTGATTTAAAGGTGAAAGTATCTTATGTTTTGGAATCTGAGCATTTAAATAGAGCATTTCATGATTAGGTGAAGTTCTTTCAGTTCCATCCAAATCTCCACTCTGTACTGATATTATTGGGTGTAAAGAATGAAGAGTTAAGAGCTGCTCTTAAACGGAGCTGGTGGAACAGGAACATTTCAGCTTTGCCTTCAGTCCCAGGGCAGCTCCGGGCTGGCCCTCTGCAAGAGGGAGCTCAGTGTCTGTAAGGCAACATTGCTGCTTCTCCCAGATCCACCAGAGATTAATCAGGCAGGGCTTGACAGAGGAGCCTGCAGTTGTCAAAAGAGAAAAACTATGGATATATATTGTGTATATATATAAAATGTATATATATATTTATGTTTATATCTGTATGTTAATACTCACTAAACTCAGGGAAGATAAAATAGCTCTGTGGCTTTGGGACTCTGGAAATCAGTTTTCTCTGGGTACTGCTGCCTGGGAAGGAGTTTGGAAGCTTTTCCTGCAGTCAAGACATCTCCAGAGCAGCATCTCCTCACCCCCCTTTCCCATGGTGATCAATACTTCACAGATCAGCTGATTGATAGAGATTTTATTTGACTTCCTATGGTCAGATAGGATGTAGAGATTTCCTCCTTCCAGTAGTTAGAGATTAGGGAAGAAAACCAGGGTTTGGCAGAGCAGAGGGACCCACTGAGGGAGAGCCCCAGCCAGTGTCCAGGCAGAAGGGGACTGAAAATGCTGTGAACTGCTCTAGGTGTGGGCTGGAAGTGAGACCTGGGACCTGCTGGAGTCCGTGGGACAGAGCAGGTGACACTTGATGATGGATGGAGCCAGAAGATGAGGTTAACTAAAGATTTTCATAGCAGCTAATGGGTTCAGGAAAATAACTGAAGCTCCTCAAATACATTTTGCACAGCCCATTAGCCTGCCACAAAAACCCATTTTCTTGCTGACTTGCACCAGGAGTCCACGTGCTGGGCACATCGTGTGAGTACCAGGAGATGAATCACATATAAAATTAATTTCACTGCTGAAGAAGGACCTGAGACAAAAGTCACATTTTGATGAGTGATTTCAGTAAGTTATTTCATTTTAACATATTTTTTTTTAATATTTGCAAACTGAAGACAACAGACAAACATCTTTTCTGCTGTAAATAAAGAGGCCCACCTCTTCAGTAAAAGCAGCTTGGCTAGATGAGGAGCTCTAGCTGACTGGAAAGAGCTTAGACAAGACATCAATAGTGTGCTATTTTGAGGAGTTTTTTTGTTTTGCAAGCAAGTGGCAAGTTCCTGCTACAGCTCAGGCAGGGAAGAGTATTCCATTTGCCTTCTGTGTCTTCCACTGCTCTGTTTTAGTCTATTAATAGGAATTAACAGGTAAGCTTCCTTGAGATCCTCCCGTTTTAAAATTCAATAAACAGAATAGAAGTTAATACTTCTATTAAGTGACTTGAGTCACTTATCAGTGAGCAAAGGGAGTGTTTATGCTTTTCCATACGTTCCAGCAGTGCCTAATCCAGCCTTCACCAAGCACTGCCCACTCCTACCTCAACGGGTTCTTTTTTTCCTCTTTCACTAACCTGTTCAGCTGCTTAAGTCAATGTATTAAAAAAAAGTTAAAAGAAGCTGTGGTCTAACCCCCCCCCCAGGTTTTAACCTTTAATTTGTTGTTGATTAACTGGGGGAGAAGATAATGAATGAGAGGTTTCCATTCGATGGGTAGTTCCTGGGTGGAGCAGGGGGTTCCTCTCCCCACAGGGTGCTGGGCAGCACAGAGCTCACCTCCTGTCCTCACCCCACAGTGCTCTGGAATAAATGGTCCACGTGCAGATGTATTCCTGCTGGCTGGTAAGTAAACACTTTCCACTCTAGCTTTCCATAGTGTCAGAGCAAAATCTGACTCGTTCGTATTCCTTGTGTGATTTTGCTGTCTACCAAATGAATAAACTGAGTGTAATAATCCAGGGGAAAAAGGGATATGGATCATTTTAATGATTTATTTCCAAAAGGCAGGTTTGTATATCACCGTCCTGTTAAGTCAGAGGGGACTGTGCTTGGAAAGTTATCATCATCCTTCCTGGTACACCCTGAATGGTGAAGGTACAGAAGAGGCTGGCAAGGGTCTGGGACTCATTCTGGCATACAGAGAGGATCACCCAAAGCTGGTTAAGTCTTCAGGCTGAAAACCATGGACCTCTGGCTCCCATGACAGGGAAATCCTCTCAGACAGAGGCTGCAGCCTTGCACAGGTCACATCTTCCATGCCATGAAGGATCCTGTGGATGCCAGAGCAATCCTCACATTGCAGCTGCTCCTGCCCTGGATTGGCCACACCAACCAATTCCCAGCAGGAATGGGGAGGGAAAGCTGATACTGGTCCCTCCGGGTCTATTTCCTCCACAGGGAGTATGTTTGGGTTTGTACATTACATGCATCAAGGTGTACTACAGGCATCAGGAAAAAAAAACAAAAAAAGGGGGAGGCACCACCACCCTCCACATGGCCCCATCACCCTCTCACTTCATTCCCTCAGTAAATATGGAATTCAGCTGCTGTGAGTGGCAAGCTTGCAAGAGGAGCAGGGGATGGAAGTTGGCAGCTGCAGATGTGGGAGGTGTAAGTTCAAATCTCTTTCCTCCCAGGTGTGGGCAGTGGGTGAATAATGAACAGAAACAACCCCCAGGGCACAGCCCAAACTTTACAGGAGCTTCTGGAACTCCCTGCATGCAGCCACCCCCAGCAGATTCAGAATTCACCCTTTCTTTTTTTCTTTTTTTTGTCATTCTGTGCAAGTGCAGGGATGCTGGCAGTGTAACTGCCTCCCTGGGAGTCACAGGCAAAGCTTCCACCCAGCTGGATGGCAGCAGCATCTCCCCCTCTGGCTTTAATTAATTGGTTATAAATAATATTAATTATGCCTGTAGTACCAAAAGCAATTATCAAAATATTTTGCTAAACATCTCATAAAAAAAGACTATTTACCAAAAAAAACCCCTCAACTGCATCAAAGCCTTTACAAAAGGCTCTCAGAAATTAATAAATATGTTTGATTAGCACTGTCAGGGATGCACAGATTCTGTATGTGGAAGCATTATAGTGCATTTAATTATATATAAAGGCAATTAATGTCACAAATAAAGACTAAGCTCTGACTCAGCCTAAATAATTGTCATTATCTATCATATGGCATGCCCAGAAAGCTTGACTCTGCAATGATATTTATGAACAATAAACTTGACATTAACATACCAAAACAATTTGGGTATAATTCAGGCTAAATAATAAATGGCAACAAAATAAAATCACTCCTATTTTTCCTGATTTTTTTTCTCCCCGTGTAATCACAGTCACTTCTCCCAGTGTGTTCATCGTGAAGTGAAAAAATATTCTCTTGAGCATGTGCTATAGATCCCACAGCGGAGACTGAGGGTGGTCCTGGTGCTGCTCTGCCCCCTCCCCATGTCACAGCAGCACCTGGGGGACATTTGGAGGGGTTCCTGTCACTTGGGGGCTTTTTTCTTTTTTTTTTTTTTTTTTTTTTTTTTTTTTTTTTTTGATTTTTTTTTTAAAAAAACAAAAACAGTCTACAATGCAATACCTTCACCTTGTATTTGTATTATTAAATAGCAAAATGGAACCATGCTTATTTTACAAGCATGACTGTGTATTGGTTATAAATTCTGCTCAGCTGTCTGTGGGTACCATGGAGCAGCTCTCTGCCTCTGGCAGTACTCACCTCTGCAGGGAGAGCAAGAACAGGCTGTGTCCCTCTTTCAGAAAAAAACCAAAACAACCCAACAACAAAATCAGTTTTCTGAGCAAGATCCAGTGCTTGCTGGTGGTGTGTGTCCAGCAGAACACCGACTGTTCTGTCTGGGGGCAGCAGAAGGAGCAGGATAACACTGCAGAGCCTCTGCCTCCCGTGTGTGCGGGGCTGATCATTCATTTCTCACCAACAAACCCTTTCCTTGGTGGGAGTTTCACCTTTTGGCTGCTGTAGTTCATTATTGTAGCCCTGCAGATGAAAAGAGCCCCAGGAAGGCCTGGCAAACACCCCTCCAGCCCCAGGCTTGCACACACAGTCAGTTTTCATCACTATGCGCGGCGGCCCCCGGCGCAGCTGTCACATTTTCTTTTGATGCTGATTAACTTCATCAGTATAATTGATCAAGTTGTCTAGAGAAAATGGGAGGTTAAATACTTTCCAAAGCACTCGTCCCATTACACCCAGGCTGCTGTTGGAATGCCAAAGGCAGCCCGCAGGTGCCGTGCTGCAGTCTGGATGAGGTTCCTCTCACCTCTTGCTCAAAGTTCTCTCCTTTTTCCCCACTGCTCTCTCATCAGTTGCCTGGCAGATTGATGAGCTGTTCATTTAATTGCATTTAATTGCTGCTGCACCTAATATCCTTCAAAGTCATCAAGAAGACTTCAGCTCAGGTGAGGAAAGCTTTGGAGACCATCAAACCCAGGCAGGACAGGAGGGTTTGATCAGCCTGCCTAGAACTAGGCTTTTGGGTAGCTACAGAGCCCAGGGTTTAAAAAAAAACAAACCTTTTTTTTTTTTTTCCCTTTTGCAATTAGCTGCCAGCTCCCCAAGACCTTTTTGAGACCTGCTCTTTGTGCACAGAGCCTGAAGTGCCTCTGCCTCAGGCTTTGGGACACCCACCTCTGCCAGCATCGTGAAATGAAGTTTAGTCACAAGGGGGGAAGGGGGAGGGAACAACTGAAAAAATATATTTATTGGAGTAAATAAAAAAAAGTTAACCAAAATCCTTTATTGATACATTCTTGGATAATATCACAGGATTGAGAGAATGGAGAGGAAGGGAGGAGGTTGCGGCAAGGATTGGTTTCACTAAATTGGCACATAAGCAGCAAGATTAACGAAATTACTTGTTACAAACAGTAGAAAACATACATGCTGTTAAAGTCCTTATCACACTGGTCAATCATGGTGGGGCATCAACAAAGAAGAAAAAAAAAAACCTCAAGACATGTAAAAGCCATATTCTTTCCTCCAAATACCATAAGAATTATTGAAATTATTGCAAAATAGTCATATACCTTAAATAAAATAACAAAATAGAACACAAATACAAATATCAAACATAAATTATTAACATGTACCATAAAATACATTACTGGCATGCATTCCAAATATCAAGACCTGTACTAAAACTCAGCAAAAAAATCCTTTCTGCTTCCTTTGCAGCCCGTCAGAGTTGTGAAGGGGGGGACTAACCTAGCCAGCACAGTTTTTGGTCTTTAAATTCTTTTTTTTGTTTGTTTGTTTGTGTTGTTAAAAAAAATAACATATATGGATCGCAGTGATACAATAGTAATCATACAAGTCATGTACATAGGTCTTTTGAATCCTTAGATGTTTTTCGTTGTGTTTTTTGTTTTTTTTTTTCTTTTAAGATGTGCTAAGTCTGAGAGAACAGGGCCTCGATGTGCATCCAAAAAACAAACAGTCAACTCAAACCAACATGGATGGCCATATGCAAAAAAACCAAAAAACCAAAACCAAAAAAAAAACCAAACCCAAAACCAAAAACAACCCTCACAAACTGTACAGAAAGTTCAAAAAACTTGCAGTCTGGAAGTACATAGAAAGACAGAATTAGCCCCTTCAGAGTCCTGGCGGCCGATCCTCCCTCCCGCCCGCAGCCGGGGCTGGGCAGCTCCTGCCACCCCAGCACCTCCAAGGCCACGCTGGTCCAAGGCCAGCAGGTCCGAGGCCAGCAGGTCCGAGGCCAGCAGGTCCAAGGCATCGCCGGGCAGGTGTGAAGCTGAGAGAGATGAAGGGAACCCTGGGGAGCAGCCGCCGGGCTCCTCTCCTGCTCCTTCCCGCAGCGTGGCCGTGCCCTGACCTCCCCACGGGAGGATGGAAACCCTCACCCGTCCTCCTCCCCTAGATCACCAGGTTGTTATAACTGACGTATTTCTTTTTTGCAGCAGGGCCTGCAAGAAAAGGGGAGCAGGGTCAGAAATCCCAGCAGGAGGCTGCTGGGGGTGCTGGCAGGGATGTGCCGGGGGCTCCCGCATCCCCCCAGCACCTTCCCTCAGCTCAGCCCCAGCTCCTGCTCTTGCTACAGACAAAATGACTCTGATCCTGTCAGACTGTCTGCAGGACCTCACTGCTGAGCCACTGGAACTACATCCCATTAAGGTTCCTTTTTTAAAAAAAAAATAAAATCTGTAACATTATCTCCAACTTCTTCAATCTCCTGGGCTAAAGTTTTGGGGGTTTTGTCATGATTCTTATTCAAGTCTTATGATTTCTGAGAATTTTAGGGACTTTGAGCAACCTGCTTTAGGGGCAAGTGTCCTTGCCCGTGCAGGAGGGTTGGATCTGGATGATCTTTAAGGCCCCTTCCAACCCAAACCACTCCATGACCAAGGTACCAGCTTTCCTAATTCTGATCTTCAAACTAAATCCGTTTGAAAGGACAAATACATTAAACCAGTCAGTAATGGCTTTGTGAGTGGTGCTACACTCCTCTGTCAGTAAAAATTTAAAATATTTGCAGCTGAATACAAAGCGAAAGATTCTGCAGTACTTGGGCAACCCTGACAGATTAGGGACATATCAGCTGATAACGTTCTCCACTGGGCATGTTAACAAAGACATCACTATTTATATGCAAATTCCACAACTAGGATGTAACTACTTGGTCTGGCTTTATGAGATTTTATATTGAACTGTGTTCCCATGAATACAGAAAAGGCCTTTCCCCCCTTTTTTCACTTAAAAAAAAAGAAAAATAAAAAGAAAAAGAGAGTGAAGTACATAGGTTCTTGCAGTAAAGCTTAATATCCATTGTTCTGAGTTATCACAAGATCAGTTTATGCTAATGGGTATTCTCAAAAGGTTAAAATTACCAAACAAAGCTGTTATCCCTAACTATCCTTATTCAGCATTTATGGACTTTTTCTTGAGTAACTTGAACTCAGCAAAATACATCGACCTGAATCATCATCACCCATGCACAGAGAAACCATGCACCTCTGGAGCTAGAAACAAGCCTGAGCCTCATTGTGTCCCCCAGTAAAATCCACATCTGGAAGATGAGGGAGAGAAAGGGATAAGGCTGATTTTCTGGGACTGCTGAAAATCCTCTGCTCCTTTTGCCTCCACCACAGCCCTGCCTGGGAGGAAGAGGAGATCTTCCAGCCCTGAGCATCCCCTGCCTGGGGCACCCAGCACCCCTTCCTCTGCTCAGGGTGCATTTCAGGGTGCATTTTCCCCTGGGGTGTCCCACAGCCAGAAAGCAGTACTGTCAGAGACCACCTCTCATTCTTCAGAAATATTCCCTTAAATAAGGACAGGCTCTCCACCAACAACTCTGAATATTCGGAGAGTTTAATGCACGAATGTAAATATTTCTCATGGTGTTCCCTGTCTTTTTTACTGACAAAGAAACAGTTTGACTCTGAGGTGTTTTCAAGACCATCATTTAAGGACCTCCTGGGTAACTCCAGCACTTTGCAGTATTACTCTGAGACCCTAATTCATCCGTTTCACCATGCTCCATACCAGAGTCAGAGCTGTCTGCTCAGCCACACACTGATCCTACAAAATGCCCATCATCTGCAGTTCCCATTAACTTCCCTGGGACACAGAGGTGTTCAACACATGGCAGGATAAAACTCATTACCCTTCAAGGCTGGACTGCAAATACCCAGTGAGCTGTGGTATGCTATTAAATGCTGAAGAGAGGTAAAAGGCAGCTGGAAAAAAAAATTACCATCAGGAAAGAGGTTGCAAAGTAATTACATGTATTATCTTGTGATATACTTCAGCTTTGTCCATTACAGGCTCCAATTTCAAACAGCAGCAGAGCTCCTGTGCCAGAGGAGCAGCTGATAGTCTCCAGTGCTGGTTCACCTCATGTCAACCCCCCTGGCTTACAGGGGTTTCTCTCCAGCTTCCCCAGCAAACCTGGTCTTGTTGCCTGGTGAGTTTTCTCACAATTTCAACCACAGCAGCTCATTTCTCGTTTTCAATATGACCCACCAGTGCCCAAGGAATTCAGCCAAGAAATCCTGTTGACAGTGTGTACCCCTGTAACCTCCCTGAGAAAAGATGGGCTGAGCCTGGGCCAGTGGAGTCATCCTGGGCAGAGCTCTGCTTCACAGGAATAGTGTCATTGACAAAAGCCTCATCCATAATTTAGGTAAGATGATCAATAAAAGCCTGATGGTTACGTTAGGAAAGACAATCTTCCCTGGCTGTAAAGGCTGTTAGGCTGGAGCAGATCATGTCTCTGGTGGCTGGTGGAATCCACAGCTCTGCTCCTGCCCTAACTCCAGCAACCTGGAGCTCCAAGCTCCAGCCTTGATCTGGAAAGTTCAGGAGAGAGCCAGGCATCCTCCAGAATGAGTCCCTCAGCTCATTAGCAATTAGCAACAGGTATGGATTGGATTTTCCACAAAGAAATTAGCTTACATGAGAATAGGGAATGGTAACAAAACATCAGCACTACCAGGATTTACCCTGCTTTAGTCCAGGATCCACGAGCACTCCCTGATCCTGGAATGGAAAACAGATCCAGATCTCACGTGCTCGGGTGCTGCTCCTGCTAATGCATGATGGCTTTCCAACAGAGAACACAGACTGTCCCTTTGGAAATAACACCTACATGTTAATTAATATCATGATGCCCAGCTCAGGTGGCCCCTGAAGCAGAGGCAGCAGCTGGGCAGGCAGTGGCTGCAGCTCTGGCCTGGGACTGTGTCCCCCTGGCCTGGGCTCGGGGCAATGGGGCAGGCAAAGACCTGGGGGGCTCAGCACTGCCAGAGCACCCTGCAGAATGGAAACACCCTGCACTGGGGCTGCCTGAACAGTGCCAAACAAATGTGCTCTGAAAGCACTGGCACTGCGGGGCTTGGTTGAGAAAAAAAAGGGGCCCCTTCTACTTCAAAAGAGGCTCTGTTAGTGACACCAGCCCTTTCCTGCTAATTGGTGGAGAATAGCAACAAGAAATTACTGTGAAAATACCTGAGGCATACAATTCTGTATGTAGAGACAGGACTGGAAGCAACCCCCAGGCTCCAGGGCAGCCAGAGGGAACATCTCCCAGGCACTCACCAAGCAGAGCAGGGCACAGGATTCTCCTGCTCCCGTGACAGGTCTGCCCTGACTTGGAAACTGAAACTCTCCACCTGGTGATGGGACCCAGCCCGGGCTTTGGAAGGGCTTTTCCCCACTCTCCATGAACAGGTCCCATCCTCCTCCCTTGCCCCCATCCAGTTCAGGATGGCAGCACACAGCCCAGCAGGGGGGACGTGCTGACACATGGGAAGTTACAGGGAGGAAGGCAACCTGGATATCTGCATGTGGAAAATAAGCAACATTCATTAAATTAATTTAATTAACCCCCTTTCCTTTTCAGCTGCTATCAGCCCTGCCCAAGGGGCAGTACCATCCCAGCCCTGCCCTCTGCCAGCACTGAGTAACAGGGTTTGGAATACCTGCATCTCTGTGCCAACAACATGCTAAAAACAAATACACTGAAGCAAAAATCCTCTTTGGATATATGTTTCATCACTTGACTGGTTTCCATTATCTCGAGCACAAGCCACAAAGCAGCTCCCCCAGCATCCCAAATCAAGGCAGATCTGTCAATACTTGCTCAGAGCCAGATTTAATCACTTTCACTTCAATTTCATGCACGTTTGTAACCTCTTCCATGCTTAAAGAGAAAAGATTTACAGTGCAAAAAAAGAACTTTATTACAGCCTGCAGGCATCTCAAGCTATCAAATGTATGAAACATGATCTTTGTGCTTCCAGCACTGAGCAAGAACTGACATCCTGGTGGCTCTGAGTCTGGAACTTCTGCTCTGACTTCCTTTGCAGTCACCATAGCAGATGATGTTTCCCTCCTCTTGCTCATTTTCTTAATTCTTGCTTAGCATCCTATATCATTCACGCCAGGCAAAGTGGAGGCTGATGAATAAAACCTGCTCCTAGTCCATCTGAAAGGGGAATGGCTGCACATGGCTCCTCCTCTGCTCCATGCCTGAAGGACAGAGCTATCCACACGCTCTGCTGCCCCTGAATTGGAGAATAAATATGAGAGATGAAAGCAACAGTCCTAAGTGATTCTACCTGCTTGCCCAAAACCCAACGAGTGGACTGAAGCTTGGAGAAAATAATAGAATTTTAAATTCAGTATCTAAATGTAAATAGATTGGTATATCACATTTTCACATCTCTCCTGCTGTGCTCCCTACTGTAGTACATTTGCACCTTAGCTAGTAGATAAATGCCTACAGTTGTATGAGGAATATTTCATTTTCTTGCATGTGCTGGGGGGGTTTGTCTGAGCTGCAGCCTGAGCTGCCTGACTTTCATGCAGATTAGCACACAGAGCCTCATGTTTTAATAATAGAATACGAATACATTAAATTACAAATATAACATTAGTAAGGAGTGTGTTCCTCCCTAATTGCTTCCCAGCCCTCTCTTCTCCTAGATCAGCATCCTCAGCTGTCACATCTCCTTGTCACTCTGGGTAAAGCAGCCCCAGTTAGCACTGGGATGCCTGGGGACAGCTGTGGGGTTCCCCTCACCCCAGGGGTTTCTGGCAGATGACAAGGACAAGAGGGAGGGAGAGGCTGCTGAAGGGACTGGGGCTGTTCCCTGGTCACTAATTTATCTGGTATGTTGGTGGCCTGATGGCACCCCAGTGACAGGTCCAGCAGGGAGAGGTGATAAATGCTCTAGGAAGGCTTTGTTTCTCTTAATGTACTTTTGACAAAACGGAGTCAACAGCAATACAAAAATGTGTGTTATTTAACCTCCAGGATGAACAATACTGCACTGAAGCACTGCCTGAGGAATGAACAACCCAGCTCCACTTCTCTGAGCATCCCTACATCCCTTCTGCCGGGCATGGTGCTTTGGGCTCCCCACATGGGGTACCAGGATTGGTTGTCCTTAGCTGGAGAGCCTGGTGGAGAGGGAGCAAGAAGAGCACACCATGCAGGATAGCAGAGTGGGAGGCAAGGGCTGCTCACAAGGGGTAAACAGCCTGCAGGAATGGAGAGAAAAACAACTACATTACAGAACTGTTCAGATTTATACAGTCATCACTCCAGCTCTTAGTCCTGTGACACATGGTGCATTGTGTCATCTCTAACTAATGTGCTGCTGGTAATCTCCATGGAATGCTAGAAAATCACAACCAGAATGGAAGTGGGTGGTGTCAGTTATATTTTAAGTTTGCCTTTTCCTTATATATATTTTTTTCCTATAGGCTTCAAATCCCTCAATAAGATTTCATCCCTCTGCTTTGGTCTTGTAAATCACTTTTCTGTCTGATTTTTGTCCAGTATTGGGAGTGATGTCACCACTGAACCCTGACAGGCAGGGGGGCAATAGCTCAGACAAGCACTGGATCATAGCAGGGATCCTCCTGGATGGCGTGGGCACTCAGGAGGAGCTCGAAGCACCTGGAAACCCCCCCTCTGTCATAACCCCTTTGTGAGAGACACAGATACTTATCTTAATTTAAAAAAAATGTTTTTTGTGGCAGCAGGGATGTAACCAATAGGAGGAATAATAAAAGTAGTTCTTGGGTCAGATAATGGCACAGTGACAGAAATCAGTTCAAGTCCAAGGAGAGCCAGCAGGACATTCTTCTAAGACTGCTTGTTAGGGTTGGAGTATGTGCAGTAGGTGTTTGCCTTGTCACCCTGCAAATGCATGAGGCTGACCCCAGTCTGCTCCTGAACTTCAGTCTGCACAGGGACGAAGCAGCTCCAAGCTCAGACAGGGCAGGGAAAGCCACTGCATGGGGCAGATGCTTGCACTGCACTACACAGCTGGGAAATTCCAGCTTCCTCTGGAGTCAAACAATACCCACGAGTTACAGGGAAGGCTGGGAAGCTGCACCACGCCACAGAATGATGTAAAGTTTATTCTGCAAAATCAGCGTGCACCACTGCACATGGCACTTGCCTCTTAGAAAATGAAAACTGAATTGCTTATTTGAAAGTCAGGCACATTTTCATATACTGCACTAGATAAATAATGAACTCCTTTGAAGAACATTCTGAAGATCTGTATCTGTCTTTATTCTTACAGCTTTAAAAATAGGCCACAAGTGGGACTCATGATCCATGTTCCCCCTTGGCACTGGCAAGATATGACATTCATCATTTTTGAATATTTACCAAAGGAAGTGGTAGTGCCCTGTAAACACAAAAAAGCATGTCATTTGTTCCTCTGCCTCTGAACTGCTTATGCTGATAACTCTGTCAGAACCCAGAAACCCCTTTTGTTATGCTGGGAAGAGGATCTAAGCTTCCTGGGGTGACAGACACTGCCTTCAGCCTGCCCAGGACTGGGCTAAAAGATAAACTTTTATCAGCCACACCTCTGACTCCTCTGCAAGGTATTACTAGGGAAGATGCCTTCAGAGACAGATTCGAGAGGTTCTTGTCAATATTAATTTTCCCATCTGAACCAGAAAAGAAAATATGACTTTAAGTCAAAACCAGAACCAGACACTCGCTGGCTAGGGCCTGAAAAACCATCACGTTTTTGCACAAAAGATAGCTGGAAGAGTGAGATTTCAAGTCAGGTAATAAGATTGCAAGAGCAAAGGATTAGTTTTACCCTCCTAAATAAAAGCTGTAATCAGCCAAGTGTATTGTACTGCTGAAGAGCATCGATCTTGAGCATGTTTGGCTGTATCTTCCTCCTATTTCCTACTTGTCTGCTTTGCAGATAAAAACTTCTGGGTCAGGGGAAAGTCTGAAAGTATCTGGACACCAGGATCAAAGAGAAAACTGCAGGAAGTCTTATCAGCATTTCCAGCAAATGTGAGATTGCTGAGAGGCTTAGAGACCTGGCAGGAGGAGCTGCCATGGAGCTGCTGGGGGGTGTGCAGTGAGGGGTGGGATCCAGCAGGAACAGAGATCCCAGGGGATGGGCTGAGGGGATCCAGCAGGAACAGAGATCCCAGGGGATGGGCTGAAGGGATCCAGCAGGAACAGAGATCCCAGGGGATGGGCTGAGGGGATCCAGCAGGAACAGAGATCCCAGGGGATGGGCTGAGGGGATCCAGCAGGAACAGAGATCCCTGGGGACGTGCTCAGGGGATCCAGCAGGAGCAGAGATCCCTGCCCCAGATGAGAGGTAGGAGAGCCAGGTCCCAGGAGGTGCTGGATGGACCTTCCCATCACCTGAACTCGTGGTGCTCCGAGCAGGACCATGTTAGGCAGGTGCATGGAGTCTTCAGGAAAGTGTTTCCCAATCTTAACGGGATCATGGCAGGGGAGAAACAAACCCAACTGGTGTGGCTCCTTAATTGGAGCCAGGAGTACAGAAAACATACTAATTTAAACTACATTTTAAATGCTTCGGTTTGAATGCTGTGGACTGGAAAGATAACAAATAGTAGCAAATTATTTTCCCCTGCTTAAAACAAAGCAATTAATAGTACTTTGGTTATCTCACCTGGAAAGCCAGGCTCTGTTGAGAGCTGTTAAAGCCAAGTGTAAAAACAGTTTGCATGAAACATAATTAAAATTATGACCCGAGTGATCATCTAAAACATCCCAAACGAGTCCTGAAGTCAGAGGTAGAAAAACATTATTCCTCTCTACTTCTTGACTTTGTTTTATTCCTTCCCCTCCTCAACTACTGAGGATGAATACTCAGTCCCCTTTCCCCATCCCTTCAGCCCTCCTTGTCCTACCAATGCAGACCCTGGACTTGACCCAAGCAGACAGACAGGTAGATACATGGATATAAAGTGATCTTGCAAGGAATCACTTTCCTGTGTACACCCACATTCAATAAATCCAGCTCTGCTTGTCTAGCTGGTTTATCCATTCAGAGAGCAAAGAACTGAAAATGTTGTTCCAATTAAGCATTGTACTTAATCAAAGAGGAAACTCAAATTCTGTGCAGCTGCCAAACAACATGAACATGGGATGGAACAACACATTTGTTTACTTTTTTTTTTCCCCAGTTAATTCATTTATGGGTCTCATGCTGAGTTAAAGTACAAAGGTATTTCCTGTTTACCCATTTAATGAATTACAACCGATTCTACTATTTACTCCCTTAATTTCCAGGTTTTTTCCCTACAAACCAGCACCTTCCCCTCAGCCAGCCCCTGAGGGCAGGGCCAGACCCAAACCTTGCTGGGCCCTGGCCTCAAACCCATCACCCATTCCCACTGCACAACTAAAGCACTCACAGAGCCAGAACCAGCTTCATTCTCCTCACAATTTGGAAACAGCCACTGTTTCCCAACAGAAAAACCAAACCCAAGGTGACACCGGGAGAGAAAACTTGTGCAGAATGTGGATGCTGTCCAAGTCCCTAACCTGGGCACCAGGTGACAGGAGAGGAACAGCAGCTCACCAAGGGACCAGAGCCACCCTCGGGTGGGAGTCAGATGGATACTCTTTTTCTCCAGGTTGGCCTGCCTGAACTCGCTGGTGGAGAGTTGCAAGTAACAAACATCTTTACAGAAAAATCAAGAATGTTCATGCAGAGCAAAGAGCCTAAATTCACTGGAAAAAAAATATTCATCTTATATAATTCTGGAATACAGTGTCTAACAGAATTACTCTCTAAGCTGCATGGTTAAACAGTGCAATTTTGCTGCAATCAACATTTAATTTTTTTTTCAGAAAGTCTTGATTTCAAATAACCTGGAAACATTAAACAGATGATCCTAACAAGAGTGCAGATTTAACATAAGGCTCCTTATTCCACAGTCACGATAAGCATCATGACAAGTGGTGTAACTATGGCAACTCTTCTTTTCTTCCTTTTCCCACTGACAAGCCAGGGCAGACATCTCACCAGAGGCAGTGCCAGACTCCTCTCCCAGGTGAGACTCAGTGCTCTGCCTCTCAGAGGAGTAACCAAGCCAAGCAGCAGCCCCCCAGGCCTGCAACACCTCTTTCCTATGATGTATGCCTCTTGTTTCATGGGCATCTACCTGGGGGTAGCCATGGATTTTTGTTGCAGCAAGGTTAGAAAAGAAAACCACACCTTTGTTCCTTGCTGCCAGAGTCCAAACCTAACAGTCTCACCCCAAATTCAAAGCTCCTCTTTCCATACCAAAGGGGTGCTCTCCTCTTCACTGTTCCACCATACCTCACTGAAACATGCATGGGTGTTCTCATGAAGCCAACAAAGAGAAATACCCTGGGATGTTTTCCAGAGATGCTGGAAGTGGGGCCCATTTGCAGTAAGAAAAAAACACTGTAAGAAAGACTCATTTCTTATGTGCCAATTTTTTTTTATTTGCTGCTGCTTACTGTCCTAAAAAAAAAAAAAAAAAAAAGCAAACAAACCCAGGCCCCTGCTGCACAAATATCCTCTGTGTTTGCTGTCTGTGTCAACAGAAACCAACAGCCACCTCATTTCAGGGTCTGATTTCGTGTCAGTGACAAATGAACACTCAGCTCTGCCCCACGCTCCCTGTACTCACCCTCTCCAGCTCACCAGCTCTGTCATTTCCCAGCACCTACCCAGGAAGTTTCTAAGGGTTTGGTATCCACAAGGTGACAAAACACCTCGAGGCCTGGGTCAGAGCCCCAGAGATGGGGGGACAGGCAGGAACCAGGGGCACAGGGGCTGGGGGCCAGGGGCCAGATGTGGTTTGGGGACAAACCTGGTTCTTTGAGCTGCTGGCTGGGGCACAGCTCAGCACACTGTGCCACCCAGGGCCTTTTCTGCTCTTGGCTATTCCATCTCTGGGCAGATTTCCTCGTGCTTGTTTCCAGGCACCCAGGGAACTCCATGGATCCACGCCCTACCTGAGAGCTCCACTCACTTGTAATTGTGCTTATTTGCAGTTTTCCTGGCAATTTCTTTCTCTCTCTCTCATTACTATGATCAGCTTTTTGAACTGGCTTACTGGATGGCTTTTTGAACAAACATTCTTTCCACCAACCCAGTGCCACCACCTCTGCCTGCTGGTGGAAATGCTTTGTACCCCCTGGCCTGGGAGCTCTGCCTCTGCAGCCTGGGACACTGTGACTGCCAGCAGCACTGGCCTCAGAAAAGTACAGGAAAGAAAGGGAGAGGGGAAGAGGAAAAGGAAGAAGAAGGGGAGGGGAAGAGGAAGAGAAAAAAGGGAAAGGGAAAAAAAAAGGAAAAAGGAAAAAGGAAAAAGGAAAAAGGAAAAAGGAAAAAGGAAAAAGGAAAAAGGAAAAAGGAAAAAGGAAAAAAAAGAAATTTGTTGAAGGCAAAGGGAGCCCAGCTCCCCACTATACCTGGGGGGAAATAAAGCTGAGGTCACTCATTCAAGAGAGGTTTTGCTCCTAACCCGATGGTCTATACACATTTACACATTTCATCCCAGACATAAGCTGCTCACTTCCAAACCAGATGTTAGATGTCCCTAAAATAATTCTGCTGGCTGTCCTGTGCTCCCTGCAGCACCTGCCAGCTGCTGTGATGCTGATGCACAGGACCCACAGCAGAGCTGCCTCACCCATCTGCTGACTCACAACACAATTCTTAATTTTTGTTTCTTTTATTCGTAGTGAAAAGCCATACCTTGCTTTGATGAGCAGGAAGAGGTGCTGTGTACCTGCAGGCCTGTGTTCCTGGCTGCTGCTGGGCAGAGCTGAGCAGGACCATGTCTGGAAGCACAGAAATCCCAGAGCAGGGAACAGCCACCAGGCATCACATGGAAGCACAACGCTTCACAGGCCATCACAAAGATTTTCTTTCTCAGAATCCTGCATCTCCAGCATGCACTGAAGGCCTTTCCCTTCTGCCCTGCCTGCACACCAAGCCCTGGGCTGGAACTGCAGAGCCAGGTGGGAAGCACTTGGGGCTCCCACCTTGGGCACTGCCATGGGATGGATCTGCAGCCCTGCTGATGGCTGCTGCTTTAACTGCTAGCAATAATCATTTAATCAATTCAATTAGCTGCTTCCAAGAACCACGGGCAAACTGAAATGGCTGCAAAATGATTTCCTAGCAGTCAAAAGCCACCAAATGCCAACCAGATCAAGAAAATCTGCAAAGACCCTAAACTGCAAAACCTCAAATTCAGCTTCTGCACCACCTCAGGGGCCAAAACCCAGAGCAAAGTTTAGCATACCCCTCCCCCAGGCTTTGGCTGCTTGGTTGTTCTGCCCCCAGCTGCTTCCTATCCAGCTCCCCACACTTTCATCCTCTCTGGCCAGACAACACAGAGTGTCTGAGGCTGTGAAACTTCCTTGGGCAATTCCTGGTGGCTCAGAGTCAGGTTTGGCACCTGAGGTTGGGCTCCTGGCTGCTCCTGGGGATGCTGTTGTTGCAGTCCCAGGACCAATGGCAATGGGAAGAGCCCCCCAAACACAACTGCAAAGCTCCCCCCTGCCTGGGCAGAGCCCTGACTGCAGACACTGCAATGCCTAAGCCTGGGGCAGCTCCAGAGATTTCAGGAAAGCTCAGCTGGGAACAGCAAGCCTGATTTCATGAGCTACAGCTCTTCATCTGAGCCACTTCATTAGCACAGGGGAGGATGTGAGTGCCTGAGAGCAGCCTGGAGTCTGTCCTGCAAGGTGACATTTGTCCTGCTGGGGAGAGAGGGGGCATTACAAACATATGGAAGAGAAGAGAGCCAAAAGCCTTCGTCTTTTCCCTGCTATTACAATTTATGAATTTGACAAATTCTCCCTGAGAGGATGTAAGGACTGATAAATTAGTCAGAGGGAGAACTCAGCACTACTAAGACTTTATTAGACAAAAAAAGCCAGCTAAGGGCTGCTCTGTGAAGTGTAACAGGATATGCAAAATCGACAGCTCGCTCTTCTTCCAAATTTCTTAGCAAAAAAAGCTGACATAAAAAGTCAAAAAGAAACAATGGAACAAACGAGGAATACTGAGATGCTAATTAATACTCATTTGTGTCCCAGAGACATGATCTAGCTACCTAGCTCTTAATATCCAAAGCACTTGAAGGCATGAATAAGGTGTTTTACCCATCATTGTTCAAACATCAAACCATAAGGTGATCATTTAAATGCATAAAGAATTCCAGTTTCTAAAACTTCCTGACACTTCCCCCAGACTTACAAGTCTTGTCTCATGTAAGTCATGAAGCTGCAAAGTAATTAATAAGGGAGCACTCAGTTAGCTGAGTCTATTAAAGTGCATTATCAAATCTAGCTGGTTTGAGATGTAAAAAGAAAGTAACTGGTCCCCAGATGGTCTCAAAGGAGGCTCTGGCAGGAACATGCTAAATCTGCAGCCTGCCCAGGCTCTCATGGCATCTACTGCCCTGTGCTGGCACACCTACAGAGTCCTGCCAGGGAAATTGCCTGGCCAAAATTGTAGGTTTTTTTCTTTAAATTATAATCTCATAAGTAGCTGGAGTCCAGCTATGCATAAGAAAGTCAAAGGATGAAGATTTGGCTTCTCCTGACCCCACCTTTAGGTCTCATTCCACAGCAGCTTATTTCTGGGAGGTTTGAAATGAAGCATTTAAACAGCACATACTGCTCTCAGCCATATAAAGTGCTGCCATGGCTTGAAAACTACATTTATTGTGAGGGACACCCTTCACAGCTGGAAATGTCATGAAATGTCTAACCTTGCCTTGCCCCTGGTATCACTCAGAAGATGGCTTTGGGAGAGGTTGATTTTTGGCACTATTTTGGCTGCTGGGCAGCAGGAGGCTGTGATGGAGACACAGAACCTGCAGGGAAACATTGATTTGGATGGGTAGAGACCTGGAGAAACTGGTAAGGATCAAAATGCAAATTAAATGTGCAAATGAGAGCGTGAGAGAGACCAAATTTTAACTGAAAAACTTGTTAAAAAGGGAAGTGGATGTGTCCAGGAGGGGCAGGGGTCACCCCAGCACCACTCATCCCATTGTCAGACAAATAAACTGTCAGCAAAATCATTTACAACTGTACCAAAATGTACATGTACAAAATCATGTACAAGTGTACAGAAACTATGCATTAGGGGCTGATCTGGGGTGTGGCTCAGGCATGTGTGGATATATCTCTGTGCAGTGCTCAAAATGAGCCTCCCGTGGTTAGCAGAAATGTATGATAAGGGTTTAGTTTAATTAGTAAGCCAGAATAAAAATAGATTCAGTGAAGACCTGTCAAGGTCTTTTGCTTATTAATTTTGTCTTCAAATTCTCATTTTTTGGCAGTCTTCACTGAACAGCAAATCCTTCCAGTGAGGTTAAGCACAGAGCACTTTCTCAGGATGAAACTGGCCAGATTTAAACAAAAACTGATGCTCCAATCCAGAGAATAATTACTCTATAGCATGTACTGTAAGGAGTGACAAGCTCCAGAACATCACACAAGTGGGACTCAAAGCCTTCAAAGAGCTGCCTAGTGCCCAGAGAAGCTGCTGCTGGAGAATGTAGGTGACCCCAGGAGAGTCCCTGGGGCTGTGAGCAGGAGGACAGGCATGGAAAATCCTGGCACTAGAGTAACTTGGACTATTCACCTCTTCCAACATAAACCCACGATCAGTTTGAAACCACCTGATGGTTCCCACCCCAGCAGCTTCCTTAGAGCATCATCTCAGCAACTGCCCATCTAGACAAGAGAGATATGACCAAGCTAGACAAGGACTCCACACGGACCTCCCCAGCCATCTCAGGGCTTTGCGGTCACCAGGGAAATCCCTCTGCGTGCAGATCAAGCTAAAAATTATTTATGAAACACCTGGGGGCCTTTTGGAAGCAGCACCCCATGCCCAAGCCCTGGTAGAGGGTCCCTGGCTTGGGTGGCAGCTACCCTGCCCTGACCCCACATCCCTGGCACTGCTGCCCGGGGGCTGGAGCTGCCAGCCCTGTCCTTGCTGCAGTGAGCAGCATCTCCAGATGAATTGGGTCAGTCCTGGAGATGTCCCCCGTGCCCAAAGCAGGGCAGAGGAGCAGCTCTGGGGAAACCCGGGGTGAATTTAAGAGGAGTGGGAAGTTGAAGGGTCCGGCAGCTGCAGTCCAGAGGAGTTCTGCTGAGCAGGAACCTGCTGCTCCTCCTGCCCTTAGCCCCTGGCAGCCCAGCACTGCTGCCCAGAGCAGGGGTGGAAAGGTGCTGCTGCTCCAGAGCTGAGCTCAGGCCCTCAGCTAACAGCAATTGCTGTTTCTTCTCCAAAGTGATGGGACTATTGGGCTTTACACGTGCTCTGGCCTGGCTCCAGCTGAAGTTGAGCAGAAAGGACAGAGAAGTGAGAGGAGGATGCTGATGAGCTGCAGTGCTTCACCACCATCCTTGCTAAAACAGCTCTGACGTGCTGCAGGACCAGCAGTACCATCTCCTTCAAACAGCAACAGAGCCAGCAGTGCCCAGCCATGATGATGCCCCATGATATGATACATAGATAATGATGATGATCATCATCACCTCCCCAGCATCACCCCGGGAGGCAGCAGGAGGTGCTGCACCAGGGCACCCCCAGCCAGCCTTGCCCTGGGAGGCTCCCAGAGCCCAGGGGAGGGATCCAGGTTTGTCAGGTGCCACAAGCACTTCTGTCACTGCACTGCCTTTTCCTCCTGAACTTTAAGCATATGGCTTGGTGAGGGATAGGAGCAAAATGCTCCAGATGTTTCTGCAGTGCCAGCAGGGACACCGCAGCTCTGCAGAAGCAGTTGGTGTTTCTTTCCCTGGAGTGCTGGACAGTTTCATCCCCTGACCCAGATACCACCCAGAGGTTTTCCAGCCTTGTGTTTCCATCAGTCCTGACAGCAAAGCAGTCCTGTTTGTCACCCAGAGGAAAGGAGTGGAGAGCATTGTCCATGCACCTCTCTGTGCATCACCCGGTGGAGACTGATAGAGCCAAGCAAGGGCTCAAGCACCACGTTGATACCCACACACCAGTGTGTTACCAGCAAAACCAGTGGCAGTTTACAGCCCCGTTGATGTTTGCTTGAGATCCTTGCCTTGCTTTCAGTTCAGTAGGTTGCTTCTGGCTGTGTTTTGCTTTTTACTCCTAGAAGAACAAATCAGAGCACAGCAACCAGAGGTACAGCATCAGGCCAGCTGGAGCAGGCAGAGCAGGGAACCAGCCCCTGGTGCAGAGAGCCCTGCCTGGCCAGCACCAGCCCCAGCCCCAGCACCAGCCCAAACCTGCAGCATTTTCCACAGTCTGGCATGGCCCAAGGTCTAATGTCTGCCTAAAGAATCTGAATGGCCAATTGCTCTGTACAGGACTTGGCTGACAAAACTTTTTGTGTGTCTTTGCAGATGGAAATCTTTACATTGTACAGTATTGTTGTGTGGGGGAAAAAATTTAGAAATCCACGTGAGTCCCTAATTCTGTAGATTTTTAACCTTTGTAGAATTTTATTGAAGAAAAATTGATTTCTTCTGAGATGTAGCACCTCCTCTGGGTCCCTCCTGTTCTTCTCATCTCCTCCCTTCAGCAATTACATCCTCACATAGTTGCCCTTTACTCTTTCACCCTGGATTTGCAATAACTCTTCCAGTGGCCTCTTCTCCTCTCCCCCTCCTTCCTTCCAGTTCCCTCCCTGCCACCCTTCCTGACTCTGGCCCTGGGTCAGACAGAGCATCCTGATGATTCTAAAGAGCTCCTCACCTTGAAGGAGGCTTTCTGTGTAAGTTAGGGTAATGGCCATGATTCAAGTACAATAAAAAGCAATTTGAGCACTTCACAAGAACTCGAGTGGAATTGAACCTGGAGCGGTGGCAATTTACACCACCCAAAGAGATTATTTTATTTTTTTTTCCCTGTGACTCAAAGACCCAATCCAAGCAACATTTGCTACCTTTGCTGATACAAGTTCCCCCCTATTAGGGCTCAGCTCAGCATGCTGGGGGCTGAACACAGCAATTTCTTCCAGCACCCTCTGCCCAGTGATGCTGCAACCTGGGGCAAAGGAGTGGGCAGAGCCCCCTGAGCCCCCACACAGAACTGCAGATAGGAGAAATATTTACCAGTGGCTGTTAGTCATTTGTCCCCAATATCACATGCTCTCCAGCTCCTCTCATTTCACTAGAAAAGCAGCAGTTCTGGGCTGATGAAGTCACAAATACCAAACCAGCTCACAAGAGGACACGCAGGCAGTCACAAGGCACAGAAGAAGCCAGCCCTCAAAAATTGTTCACGAGAGGTCACCGGGATCACCCATCCTCAAAAGCAATATTTTGCATACTTTTTTTTTTTTTCTTTGAGCCATTTGTAATTTTAGAGTAAAGGAGATTGCTCACATGTTAGCTAACATGATTTTTATGCTGCCAGGCAACGCTGCTGGTGAAGCTGCTAGAAATGACTCAGAAAACATTTTGTTAGTGGTTAGATGTGATTGCCATAATTAACTTCTGATAATTTGTTTGTTCCTTTTTAAAATTGTTACCAAATATCTCCGTCTTCAAAGGCTTTATTGGGATCCACCTCCACTGGTGGGAAGCAGCAGACCAGCAGTCCCTGGTTTCCCCGGGGCACAGCACAGGGATTTAAATCTCCCAAGTCCTGGGTCTGCCCTTTTCAGAACAAACCCCTCAGAGCTTTGGGTAATGGATACGTGAACAATTCTTAAGTCAGATACTTGTTTTCACACAGCTGCACTAATGCACATTCCTCGTGTATTTATGTATATAGAAATGACCATCATAATAATAATAATAATTTAAAAATAAAGTAGTAAGAAGCTGGATTTTTCCTTACCTTTTTGGAAGGTAAAGCAGGCAAAAGCTATACAGTAGGTGGAAGAGTGTACCAAGTAACAGACTTTTGAACACTCTTTCTTACTGGTGGTATGCAGTCTACAGGAAAAGTAAATACATTGGTATGTAGAATACGTCTGCTCACAATAATCTCTTCAAATTCTGCCCTGTCAGGGAGGCCATGACATTAATCCAAGTGAAGAGCTCAGCTCAGAGCTGCAAGAGTGGAAAGCTGAGAGATGCCAATATACAAAATTAACTCTGGGTCAGAAATAAATGGACCAGTTCACAGAAGTTCAGGTACCTCTGAGCACGGGGGCAGCTGCTCAGCAAAGAGCAGGTCTCATCGATTAATTTTTTTTTCCCCTCTCCCCTGCACCAAGCCTGAAACATCTTGGTTTCAGGCTCCCCAGCCCTTCCTCACCCAGGCGGTCACTCTCAGCCTTCTCCACATCATTAACAACCACTCACTGAGTTTTCCTTTTCCTCGGGAGGATGGGATGGGCAGTGTTAAGGATGAGGAGGAGCGCAGACACAAACACAGCAGGGCAGGGGCCGCAGGTCTGCCGCAGATGCTGCGTGCCACATGCACTGTCCCCAGCTCCCAGGGCATGGGACCAGCCAGGCTGGACACAGGCTGCACCCAGGGCAGCTCTGCTCGGGAGTGGGAGCATGCAGAGGGGTCTGCTCTGTCTGGGGACAAGGGGCAGCCTCTGCACCTCACTGCTGCCACGTCAGCTCTGCCGAGGGCTAAAGGAAAACCTATCCAGGATACGTCTGCACCGAGCCCTCCAAGCACCTGCTAACCTCAAAGTCCACAAACCCTGCTGAAAAAGAGACTGAAAATGTGAAGTTTTTAGGCTTCAGATCTTTCTGGCTGGTTCATGGTGACACCTTTCTCCTTTGGTGCTTCAGGGCAGCTCTGCTTCTGTCTGAGGCTGCTGCCAGGGAGAGCAGCCCAGCAAACACCCTCCTCCCAGGCTGGGCCAGCATGCCAGAACAACCTCCTCGGGACCAGGCAGCCCAGAGCCTGGCTTCCCTCTCACCCCGTTGGGTAAAGGCATGAATGAAACCAAGCTGCCATGGAGAATGGGTCATTACAAGGAAATTTTGCTGCCAGGTAAGCACGGGTAGAAGGTTCGAGTGTTTGTCCTATAGCCTGACCTGATGAGAAGCAACTTCTCAAGCAGTGTCACCTTCCCGAGAGCAGAAGGAACTCGTTACATGGATGGAAGCTGCTGTGCACCAAGTTCTGCTCACCCGGATCTGCCACAAACATGGATCAGCAGGAAAAAGCTGTTGGATGAGGCAAAGCATGCACATGCCAGATGGTAAACTGCAGTGATTAAGGGAGTGTTCAGAAGTGACACAGTTATGGGTTGGAAGGCTTGGCCTTCCTACATCCCACACAGCATGGAAGCCCTCCCAGGGCAGGAATGGGAAACTCAACCTGCGAAATTTTTCTTCCCATATATCCTAAATAAAAAGCTGCAACACAGCGAGTCCCTGCTGCTCCTGAGGGGTGGGGTATGAGGTCACTGCAGGAAGTGATTTTCCTCCCACATTAAGCCAGTTTCTTTTTTCATACTGGCACTAAACCCCCAGCACCTAAGCCCAGCCCTCCTGAGGGCTCTGAACATTTTTTCCAGGCTCAGGCTCCTGCAGATCACCCCAGAGCTGTCTGCAGCATTTCCACAGGATGCTCAGCACTGCAGCTGAGCACCCCCTGCCCTCAGGAAGCCTCTCAGGTAATTCTTAGGCCTTCCAGCTTCCCAGGCAAGTCTTCTTTTCGTTAGGTATTCTTTTAATATTTACTATATTATGGAGATCTTATCAAGGCTATTTTTCTGTAAAACCAGCCCCACTTTGCTTTTGGTTTTGACTCTGGCATGTAAATAGGGCAGGGCATAAGTTTGGGCTTAGCCCTCAGACTCCCCAATGTCTGGAGGTACATGAATCCCATGATGGTGGCTCATTAATGCCATTAATTAACCCAATGTTGGGGTTACTAAATTCTTAGGAATATAAAATATTGGGGTATTTCCAATAGAAATGGCCACTCCAGCCATTTTTTGAGACCATTTTTCAAAATCTCATTGAAAATGAGAGCTTTGCTTTGATGACACTGCTTTTTTTTTTGAGCTCATTACTATTACTACGAATTCTTCTACCTAGAAATGGAATTGCAATCATTTTTTTAAACAAAATATTTGATTTTTTTTTTTTAAAAAAAAAGGAGACAGTTCAGGTATTCAGTGCATTACTTGCATAGACACGTGCATGCTGAATGCCTGCTGAGGGGGTTGATGTACAACCTGTTCAGCACTACAGAGGCTGCAGTACCAGTGACTGCAGTAGTACCTTACGTGGGGACCAAATGTACCCAAAGACTTTAAGTACAGCAGCAGTTTTATTTCCTTTGGTTTTCTAATATTTTTTTCTTAACACACATATCCAGGGAATAAAATATTAGTAGGTGCAGCTGATAATATGAACAGATGGTACTGTATATAAAAATAATGAAAAGACTTAAAAGTAAATTTATTTTCCAAATCATAAAAAATTTAAAAGCCCAGTACTTGGAGAAAGTCATATAAATTAATAGTATTGCACATTTCCTGACTGCCTGGCTAGAAGACACAAATTTATATGCTTCAGAATCCTACATGTGAGCAAATGAGTTGCCGGAAAGCAGAATCCCTTCACAGACTCCAGGCTCCAAGTTGTGAGGGTTTTGCTCCCCGTGGACTTCTCTCAGCTTTAAATCAGCATTAACAAAGCCAGGCTGCAGGCTGGATGCTTAAGGCAGAGACTGGGAGATAAAACATATCCCAGTATTTAGTCCTGCATGAAAAGAACCATTGTATTTTACCAGGAAGAGGGTGGCTTAAGCAAGCAACATTTTTGTTTTGTTTTGTTTTGTTTTTTAAATAAATATCTCTCCTTCCCAGAGAAAAATCTGACTGCTCCTTGGCAGGGGGGGATGTTCTCATAAGGCTGCAAACAGCAATCAGGATGAGCCCAGGAGGGGAACCCAGAGCAGGAGCCCCCCCAAAGCTGCAGTTCCCCAGGGAAGACGGCAGCAGCAGAACTTGGATGGGTTTTGTTCTTGCTGCTCAAGACTTTGGGAGGAAATTTTTTACATTTTTGATTTCTGTGGAGGAGAAATGAATTCCAAGCAGCTTGACCAATGGCTCAACAGCACTCACCTGCCTTTGCCCTGCTCCTTCTGAATCCCCTTCCCTCCTCCTCCTCCTCTTTGCTCTCCCTCCCTCCATCCCCAGGTGCCCTGCCTGGCTGGGGGGCTTGGCAGCCCCAGCAGCTCTCCCTCCTCCTGGGGAATGCCCCAAACCTGGGGAATGCCCCAGAGACACTTCCAGGGCTCTGCTCAGGAGGACTGGAGGAGGCACGATGTGGTTCTGAGTTCATGAGAAGCATTTCTTTGCTCCCACACCTCAGAACCGTGGTCAGACAGCCCAGTTTGCAAAGAGAGGTTCTGTTTTTCTGGTCAGAATATGTTTCATGTACCTGTGTGCCAGGACACCAGAGAGGAACACTCCAGGGATGTGTGGAGGCAGAAGTGCTGTGTCAATAATTTCCTGGCTGCCTCCACTTTGCTGGGACAGCAGCAGAGTTGCTGCTTGGAGGCAGATCCTCAGCTGGCAGAGGAGGAGTGAGTGGCAGGGATTTCAGCAGCAAAGGGATGAACTGATCGTGGGCAGGGAGAGGGCATTTCTCCACATTCAGATCTGTTTTTCATAAAAACTGCAGACATGCCTAAACCCTTCCGATACCCTACGAGGCTGTGCAGCTGTCTCCTTCCTCAGCTCCTTCCAGATTCAAATGCAAATCCCATCAGATGGCCCCAGAATGTAAATTTGTGCTACAATGTGCCATGCTATGCACATTAAGAGACTGGAAGCATCTTCTCCATCTCTTTTCCTTTTAAATCAGTGGCAAGATTTGCATTCGCTTTTCTAGGACTTGTCAAAGTCCTTAAATGGGGAATCTTCAAAGCTGGTGAGATTTGCGTAAAGAAATGTTGAAAGCAGCAGGATGAGAAGTTGGGTTAAGGGAGATGTCAATGGTACTCGTGCCTCCATCCATCCTGGAGACTGCACCTGGCAGGCTGGGGAGCAGGGGCTGCCTCGTGGGATGCTGGGGATCCCTCGTGGGATGCTGGGGATCCCTCGTGGGATGCTGGGGATCCCTCCCTCCTCACTCGGAGGGGAAGGAGGAGGAGTCCCTCACAGCTACCCAGTGCTTCCCCAGGAGCTGCTGCTGCCATCCAGCCTGACTCAAAAATAAAGTGGGAAAGAGCGAATTTCACACCATCTATGGGAGGCACCCAAAACCTTTAACAGGGGAAAGCAAAGCACCCCAGAGTCCAGCTAGGGCTCAGCACCTGGGGCAGGCAGGGCACGGCAGGTGAGCTGTACTTACTGTTGGGGTCCACGTTCTCACAGAGCTCTGTCTTGGCCTCCCCGTTGGGTCTGTCACTGGGCTTGTGGGAGAGGCGGGAGGACATGGTCGCTGCCGTCACCACCGCCTTGAAGCTGCGCTTCCGCTTCTGGACGTTGAGCTCGGGGTGGAAGATGATGATGTACACCTTCGGCATGTACAGCATCCCCAGGGCCACCGAAGCACTTAAGTTCATGGATATTGTAAGTGTGGTAGTTTGTATGTAGAGCTAGGAGACACAACACACAGAGGCTGTTACAGACAGGAGGAGGGGGAAAGGGGCTGGAGTGTTTCCCAGAGCAAGGGAGCCCTGGGAGCAGGAAAAGCTCTGGGACTGAGACCTCTGCACTGCAAACCACCCCCGGGTCCAACCCATAGCAGTGACCTGAGGCAGCAGCACCCAACACCCAGCACCCAGCCCCGGGGGGAGGCTCCCTGCAGGGGACTTCCAGCATCCTTAGCAGCAGGATTGCTGCTGAGTGCTTCTGCTACAGCTTGAGGAGGGAAGATCAGGTTGGGATGGAGTTAATGCTGGTATAAACTTACACACAGGTCTGCTGTCAGTGCTAGAAGAGGAACTGTAATAATACAGGTTAGTTAAAAGACTTCCTCTTTTTTTTTTTTTTTTTTTTTTTTTTTTTAATTTGAGGAAGGTGGGATTTTAATTTTTTTACTATATTTCTCTACAATTCATTTAAACAACACCACAGAGAATACACAATGATTTCTGTGACTGTGACATTCAGCTGTGCTCATTAGAAAAACATTGTCTATCTGCAAGGCAGGCCCAGGTACTGCCAGGAGATGAGTATTCAGAGAAACCACATGGATTCAAAAAAGTACACTGCAAATAGAGAGGGGCAGAAAAGCCTTTGTTTGTTTGTTTGTTACCTTTTCTGAGGGCAGACTTAATAGATTAACTAGAAAAATTCTTGCAACTTCAGAGGACCGGGCAGGGTTAACAGGCAGAGAGCTGGCAGAGTCCAGGTGTGAGGGAGCTGGAGAGGCAGCAAGGTCCCTACAGAGCCTCTTCAAAAATTAAATACACTGGAAATCCATGCAGATGGGAAAAACATTACACACTGAGGATGCTTTCATCAGAACACTATTTTCTCTTCTCCTCCTATTCAGTGCTAATCTGTCTGAATTTCTGATGGAAAAGCTCCATGAATAAATATAATGGCAAAGTGGAATGCTGACTCTGTCCAGGTATTTCCAAATTCCCACCTTTAGAAAAATACAAATGCCTCTGGACTTGCAAGTTGCATCTACACAAGGGCTGCTATTCTGGTGATTAAGATCACCACTGGAAGCACTCAAATGCCCTAAAGAAAACATCAAAACCTGAGCTGTGTCTGGATGTAGACACACAGGAGCAGAGAAGCAGAAACTGAAGTGTCTTCTCTGCTGCTGTTTGCTCGTTATCAGGAGGCAGTGGCACTGATGGTGTCAGAAATTTTGCCAGCCAGACCACTGGAACATGACCCCTCTGGTGAAAAGCTGGGAGGGAGCCTGAGCTATCTCCTTGCCTAAAGCCCTGCCCAGGGAGCAGCCACACACACCAGAACCACTGTCCTGCAGCCACCCTCTGAGGACCTTTCACAGCTCCCACACCCAGCTCTGGCAGAGCTTTCAGACCCTCTCCTGCTGGCCCAGAGAGCAGGTGGCCACCACACCAGCTGTCACCTCAGTTTCTGTATCTGCAGAGTTATTCTCTCTTGGAGAGCGTTCACAGAACCCCCTGATGCCCTTGGGCTTTAGCAGAGAACGGGGCAACTTCTCCCAACTTCAGCCACGGGGAGGACCTCAGGTCCTGCTGGGACACTGCTCCCCACCCAGCTTGGTGCTCCTCTCAGGTCCTCCTCGATGGAGGATTATTTCTGAATTTACCCTCTGGCAGGGCTGTGGAGCCCAGTGTTTGGGGTTCTTGCAGTCGGGTGGGGTGGCTGGCTGCAGAGTTACTGCCTGGCTGCTCACTCCTCACCTCACCTTCCAGCTGGATGTGGCTACACTATGGATCTCTACTCTGTGTTTCTGGGTGGGTGAGCACCATGTCTTGTCAGCTTACAGGAACCTTCCAAAGAGAAGGGAGCTGGCAGGGCACTTGCTCCCTGGGAGCTGATGCTCCTTTCAGCTGCAGCTCAGCCGGGGTCAAGTGCATTGCACTGACATAAATATCACAGATTTAAATATTTATTAAATAAATCTGATAGCTGGAAGTGAAATACATAAAATACAACATTTAGGGGATGAAGGATGACCAGGTAGGCCCCTTCCATATCTTCAAAGTGTTTGCTACTCCCAGCTGTCACCCTTACTCAGGTCATCACTGTTTCTGTGTCCCCAGCACAAGCTCCTGGGGTTGCTCTGGAAGATGCTCTGCTAATACCTGGATAGAAACCTGGCTGGAAGTGTCTCTGCAGTCCTCCTGCCACGTCTGCAACAGCCACTTCTCCCTCACCCACCTGCAACCAGAATTCCCTCTGGTTCTCCACAGGAGACGTGTAACCACTGCCAGGCACTGGGTGCCTGCTGAGCAGTGTGCTGGTGCAGACCTACACTGCTACAGGGTCTGGGAAGATCTATGTCAGGAGGGGCTGTCACAGACACAGGAGATGGATGGGGCCTTCGGAGCAGTGTTTTGCTCAGCAGTTATCTCAAACGACTTGAACTCACAGGAAATCTCTTGGAATGGCCATATGGTGATAAATGCACGGTAATGTTTTGCAACTAACTCTTGATTCACTTTCTAAGGGACCATAAAAACCTTTCTACAGTGATTCACTTTCCTAGAGGCTATAAAAAACCTTTATACAGAAAGCAGGAATCTGGAGCACAGGGCAGAAAATAAAATTAAAAAAAAAAGGGGAAAGAAGCCCCAATGACCCAGCACTGCCAGCATCACACACATAATGAGTTGCCTGTGCTCCACAGACAGAAATAAAATATTTATGTTTCATTACAGATTTTCTCCACCCAAATCCCACTTCTCCCAAGGCATGGAAAACAACAGCTCCCCACAGGAATTTTGATGATCTTGCCAGTTAAGAAAAATAACTTCTATCCCCACACTCGTAATGTCATAGACACACCGTGTGTGACAGCAACAACAACAACCAGAAAAACCCCCAGACTCATGAAAAGCAGCAGGAAAGATGCATTTGGAGTAAGGGCTACTTTGTGTCCTCCCAAAGGGGCAGGGGTGAAGCAGCTCCTCAGGCAGTGGGTCTCCTGCAGCCTTCACCCCCCCTGCCTGCCCTGCGAATCCTGATGGGAGATAAAAGGGAGAGAAGAGCTTCTGCAGCAGCAGGCAGGATGAGGGACACACACTGCTTCTCATGACAAATGGAGCTTTCTGAAGATAAGGAAAACTAATAGATATGCTTATTATGCAGAGCCTTAGTTTTATGTATTTTATCTCTGCTCTGTGGTTTTACCAGTCAAACATAAAAATGCAGTTTACACGAAACTATTCCATTTCTTATTTCACTTCTTCTGATAAACTCTCTGAAAGCATTTTAGATGAATGCAAATGGGTGACTTACAATACAAAGGATAAGATTTAACTGGCAGTGGGAGTCTAATAATTCATGTGTGCCTTTTACAGCTGGCTGGTGAAACCTGGTAGTTTCCAAACCCGAAATCAAATTGAAGAAATTAAGATGCAGAATTAGTGAGAGATGCTTGAACTTGACACGAATGAGAACTGGGACTGAGTTAAGCAGTGCTGGGGAGAAGCAAAGCTCTAAAATCCAAGCATGCCCAGTCCCCTGGAGGGTTTGCAGCCCCCCTTGCTATGATGTGAGGACAAAGTCATTCAGGAGGGTCAGCCTGCCTCATGTCTCTCTTTCTCTCTCTCAAGCAGACTCTGATTTTTAATAAATTTTTAACTTAATGTTAAACTTAACACACTGCCATTACAAATGCAGCAGACTTTGAAGGAGCCCACTGGAGAAAACTCAACCCTCAGGGTATTATTCACATGCAAAGGCACCTAGATTTTTATCATTTATTTTACATAAAGGATTTCCATTTGAATTTTAGATTTCTATGTTTTCCAGATCCTTGCTTTATTCATGCAAATGATGAAAATTACCTTCCAGACCTCGAGGGAAAATTAGACTGGTCTTGAATACAGACACCTGATAACCAGCTACTTTGATAGCACCAATTATACCAGGGGTGGTTTTGCAGGAGGGAGGATTGCTCTCCAGAGTGAAGCACTGCAGGATCAGTGCTCGGGGGCTCCTCTAACCCAATGGATAGATTTCCAACTGCTGGGACATAATAACTGAACTTAGAGCTGCAGAGCTTAGAGAAGTGTCTTCAGGAGTCAGAAATACTCTTTGTAGGCTAATGCTTTGCATTCAGTCTAATCAGGAGCAACTGCCCCTTTTATCTCATCCAGCTTTCTAATTATGCAGTGAATTGTGTTACTTTGTAATATGGAAATAAAGTGGTTACTTAAGACATTTTGGGGCTTGTGTTATCACAAACCAATTTGTCTCGTTCTTAGATGAAAATTAATACAAATGTTCTTACATATGAAGTAGACAGTTTATAAATCCCCCAGAAGACTTTTCCAGGTCACATGAAGATTTCATCTCACTCTCTGCATTATGTTGTGCAAATATAAGAACGAGAAACAATTTTTTAAATAAAAATTAAAATTAGCTCCCACTGCATTATATATTTGCAAAAATATGGGAAGTAAAAAGACTGGAAAACCAACGTGTTCTCAGGCATTCTAGTGTCTAATGCCCTTACCCACCAGAGCTACCACA
Source organism: Florisuga fusca (assembly GCA_038090715.1). Classification (NCBI taxonomy): domain Eukaryota; kingdom Metazoa; phylum Chordata; class Aves; order Apodiformes; family Trochilidae; genus Florisuga; species Florisuga fusca. Next base: position 20,176,114 of record JAAWXA010000016.1, on the reverse strand, counting down.
TCACTGTAAAGTCAAAGAAACAAACAAAAAAAAGAAAATACCTGTTTTCCAGTGAACCCTGTGTTTCTTGTACTTCACTTCCAGCTCAGGCAGAACTCCTGCCTCCAAGGGAAGTGCTGCCACCTCCTCCTTTTGGGTAGCCCCATACCCTCTCATCTGGAAAAACCCCACAGCCAGTGCTGTTCCTGTTTCCTCAGCTTGATTCATGGAAGGTTTGGGCAGTGGCAACTTTATCCAGACAACCCTATCTTTCCACAAGGATTGTGCAGCTGCTGTTGATGGGGAAATACCAAGCCTGGTGTGTGGAGCAGACCTGTCAGCTCTCCTTGCTGCCCAGGCTCAGCAAACCTCATCCCATGCCCCACGGGGGCTTCCCTCCTGCAGGTGACACCCCCCCAGCTCCTGAGCACAGGAGGTGGTAATTCCCCGGGCTCTTTTCTCCTTGCTTTTCACCCTGTGGATTCCATCACTCAGCAGCCCTCACCCCAGCCAGCAGGCACAGCTCCTGCTCTTTGCCTGAGCTCCTCCTGGGGCTTGGCCCATTTGGGCAGCTGTACTGCTGGGGGTGTGTTTCCCACGGAATGTAGAAGACAACCCCGAGAGCATCACCAGTGCTCCAGGAACACAGCTCAGCAGAGCAGGAGGCAGGCAGGGGGGTGGGAATGGGGCTGCTCGCCACGTTTTACAAATGACAAGGGATGCTCCCCCGGGGATGCCTGATAAACAAATCCCAGCAGCTATGCTGATTGCAGTTATCACTGCACAGAGCAGCAGGACACACCACTAGCCCCTATGAAACGTCTGTGGGAATGGCACAGGCTCAGTCAGACCATTTAATTGGAAATTCTCTACTTGGTAATCACAGGAAAGGTGACGCTGAAGGAAATGGTGGAATTTTGGTTTCAGACAGGCTCCCTGTGCTGCTGGGTGGTTGTTCTGCAGGCTGACAGCCCTGGGCAGCCCAGGAAAGAGGGAATGGGCTGCAGACCCCTGGCACGTGGGGGCTTTGTGGCCTGGGGGACAGGGGGGCTTTGGGCATCTGTGCAGCCCTGTGGCATTTTCAGGGAATCAAAGAATCCCAGACTGGTTTGGGTTGGAAGGGACCTTAAAACTCACCCAGTGCCACCCCTGCCATGGGCAGGGACACCTCCCACCAGCCCAGGGTGCTCCAAGCCCCATCCAGCCTGGTCTGGAATGCTGCCAGGGATGGGGCAGCCACAGCTTCTCTGGGCACCCAGGGGCTCAGCACCCTCACACCAAGGAATCTCTTCCTCATGTCTCATCTCAGTCTCTCCTCTTGCAGCAGGAAACCCTTCCCCCATCATTCCAGCCCAAAGTCCCTCCCCAGCTTTTCTGGAGCCCCTTCAGGGACTGGAAGATGCTCTAAGGTCTCCCCAGAGCCTTCTCATTCAGGACTCACCCCCAGAGCTCTGTGTCCTTCTTATTCTTGGGGCTCCAGAACTTATTTTTCCCAAGCTGATTTTCCTATGTTTGTTCTACAGCTGAACAAGGAGCTGTGTGAGCCTGAGAGGAGTCACCTGATGGGCTGGTTGCAGCAGACCTGATGCTGGATGGCTTTCATCAGTGAAAATAGCTGGTCTATTAAGTCAGTGTCCTTTGGAAACCATCACAGCATTAGAGCTGGGAGATCAGAAAAACCTGCAGGTTAACTCTGTGGGTACATTGCAGTGTAATGGAACACCAAAAACAGTCCCAGAGGAACAGCAAGGACCCAGAGAGCAACATCACAGCTCCCTCTGAGATCTGAAAGCAAAGAAGATTAAAGTTTGGAAAACAGCTCCGAGATGGTTTTCCTTTTAGACCAGTAATAACTCTGACATCTCACTCCTTCAAGAGGTCCCAGCTCTCTGCTGCTGCCCACTGAGCACCACCTGAGAGCCAGCAGCAGGAGCACACCTGAGGATGCTCTGCAGTGCTGCAGGTAGGGAGAAACATTTTGCCTTGACATTAATATTTTTGGCAGGGCAGTTTAAGCCAACTTGTTCTTCCAGGGGGTTCATGTGCCTTTGAAGGCTTTTTCTTTGCTTTGCTAACAGTCAGCTGGCTCTGCCTCCCAGGCTGCCCTCTGCTTCTGTCCTTACTAACCAGAAATTTAGAGTTCCAAGTAAGCTGCAGAAGTAATAACTCCTAGATCATCACAAGAGCATTGTGTGCCTGTGAGCTTCCTTCATGCACTTAACTGGAGACAATTATTACTCCAGCTGAGAGAGCAAGAGGGGAGGTGAGGAGAGGTTTGGATGTAAAGAATCACCAGCACTGAAGCAGGAAAGAAAACCTCATTAATCTCTTGAGGAAATTAGCCAAGCCCTGCACGTTAGAGACACAGCAACATCGACTCATCAGCTGATGTTTCCACAATTTCATCTCCAAAGGGGAGGAGAGGTGGTCCAGGAGCTGGCTGGGATGTGAGTGTGCACAGGTTCCAGCCTCAGGCACCCTTTCCACCTCTGGCAAAATGGGCACCTCCACTAACCCTGCCCATGCAACACAGCCTGCCTCACTGCCATGGGCTGTGATGTGCTCCAGCTCCAAAAAGCACCTGCAGAGAGGCAAAGATCTTCCCACTCTGCCTGGAGAGCCCTTGGAAAAGTTCCCAGTGGAGCAGGACCCCCGAAAGCAGCAGCTCAGGTGAGGACTTCCAGGGGAGCTTTCCTGAAGCACCTGCATGAGCAGAGTGGTCCTGACAGCCCCAGCTCAGAACAAACACCAACCAGCTCACACGGCCTCAGGGAGAAGCACCTGAGAGACCAATGTGCTGAGGACAAACCCCAAGTCAAACCAATGAGCTGGATGCTCTGGGGGAGGGACTCCACAGGGTGCACATCATCCCCCTGTGAACAGCATTTCTAAAGGGAAGTGTAAACCCCTCCTGGGTTAATTAGCCTTAAACCCCTCAGACCTTAATTATTGCTGAGCCCCTGGCCCAGGTTGCCTCCAGAAGCTGTGGCTGCCCCATCCCTGGCAGTGGTGAAGGTTGGATGGGGCTGGGAGCACCCTGGTGGGAGGTGTCCCATGGCAGAGCTTGGAATTGGATGAGCATTAAGGTCCCTTCCAACCCAAACCAGTCTGGGATTCTGGGATCCCATGAAAACACTGCTCCCTCCTGATGGCAGGGTGGGAGAGGAGAGGCACCAGCGTGCAGGGAAAGCAGGGGGTGATCATGCTGAGAGCCCCAGGGGCTTACAAAGGGGACAGGACAGCATCCCAGCCCAGAGTTCCCTTACAAGCCATTGCACCCAAACTCCCAGCAGCAGGGAGTCTGCACACCCAGGGGAACTGGGCTCGTGTCTGACACACTGGTACCTGCTGAGGCCAAGGGCAGGGGCAGGCAGTGCAGCAGGTCTGAAGGGACTGCCTGCAGTTCCCTGTTCTGTAAACCTCCTCCTCATCCCACACTGCCAAAGCCAACCGAGATTTCCATGTCCTAAGAGCACCCCACACATCCACTTTTCCAGCTTGCCTTTCACAGGCAAGTGTGCAGAGTGAAGATGAAGTAATGGCGTGTATTTTAAATGTATTTTAGCTATTTTGAGCTAAATATTTTATACAGCTTGTTCCCCTATAATAGGAGCTTCCTTATGGATGAAATATGCATGCATCAAAAAATAAATGTTTATGGATTGTGTCCATAACTTGCATGATAATTCCAAATCCCAAAAATGAAAGCACTTGCTCTGAGAGTTATGATGCAGGAGGGGGAGGAATCTTGTCTCTCCAGCTTTTGAGAGAGACTCCAGCAGCTTATCTTGAAGGAAATTAAATTATTCAGATAATTGGACAGAGCAGAGATGGCAAAGCATGTTGCTGCTTTCAAAGGCCATCAAATGGCTGCAAGGGAAGTGGAAGCAGTATCAAAGGTAATCCCACAAGTCCGGGGTTTGCGCAGACTGTATCTGGCAGAGATTCCACATGTGCTGGGAAGAAAAGAGCCCTCCCCACTCGTCCTGTCCCTCCCAGAGCCAGTGGAGATGCCACTGAGCTGCTCAGGGTCCTGGGGAGCTGCTGAGCCAAGGAAAGAGCTGGGAAGGTCCTGGCTGAGGTCAAGAGAAGAGGGAAGTTGTGTCAGACTGGTGCCTCCCTGGAACTGACTGCATGAGGGTTCCTGGATCTTGTTGTCTCTTTGATGTAGAAAATCATCTCAGATGGATGTGCCAGCAAAACTACCTTGCAAGGACAGAACACTTGAGCCACCTGACCCAGAGGAGGGTCCCCAAACCAGCAAACCCTTTCCCTGGGGTCCCTACAGGTGCTAAGGGATTTCAGTCACAGCTGAGCTGGGCTGTGTTTCAAGCAGAGAGAAGAGAACAGCTTGAGAAATCCCATTATTAATCCTCAGACCTGTCTAATATCTCTTTAGCTTGACACTCATGTTTGTTATAATAACTATAAAATAAGTCACACGTCACTAAAAGAGACAAACACAAAGTGTAACAGGAGCAATGTGCATCCCCTAACTTCTGTTATTAAAATAATGGCTTTTCCCTCTCCTACTGGTTAAGCACTTAGCTTTCCTGAGCCAGAAATAATGCTTCAGCTGTCACTTTTTGCCAAAGATTACATCATTGGAGAGAGCCTTCATTTCATTCCTCTCCCTCACTGCTGCACTGCTAAATTGACTGACATACAATCTTGGCATTTTAGGGTATTCAGTGCCAGACTTCAGCTGCTGTTATAAATCATATTTCTCCACGCTTATTGCATTTTATTCATTTTATACATGACCAGAGATTAGAGTTCAAATGAAATAGATTTTGCTACCCTTCTTATATTCCAAACATCACTAGTCTAGAAATCTTTAATTTTACTCCCTTCAACTACTGAATAATTCAATGCAAAGAAAGAGAAGAAAACCAAAATGCCCCAACAGAAAACCAACCAAAAAACAACACTGCATTGCTCAGTTCTGGTTTGTTTTTTTTTTTTTTAAATATTCTTCCTTCTGGGCAAAGCCAAGTGAGGACACTGGTTGCTGCAGCTTTGTCCCTGCACACCCACAGAGCCCTGGGTGCTGCTGCAGCATCTCCTGCACTGGGACCTGGGAGGTGTGCCCAGGCACTGCCCCTCCTCACACAGCACAGGTACCAAACCCACTGCCTTCTGTCCTCACCTTCCTTCTGGAAGTGCTCCCAAAGCATCTGGCTGTGCAGCAGAGACGGCCACTGGCAGCTGCCCAGGAGTGATCTTGAGGACTGGATATGGATGGTCAGAGCAGAGCTCACCACACTCACCATTCCTCCTCCCCACACAGGTGCTGAATGAAGCTGAGGCAAAGCTGCCTGGCTAATTGCCATCAGTTATTGAGGTGTTCTAGACTAGAAAATTAACTCAGGTCAAACCATTCCCAGACTGTTGTGGAATGTCGTAGAATGCCCTGGAACACACCCCGGTGCACACCCCGATTCCAGGGCATTCTACGACATTCCACAACACCAGACAATTCCTGTTTTACATTAAATGGAGGGCTCAGCAAGAGTGGACACCCAGGGAAAGGTATTGATTATAAAAAGAAAACCAGACTGCAAGATAACGTGTGTGTAAGTAAAAATACAGATGGGCAAGTAGATGAGGAACTAAAAATATTATGGCTCTCATAAGTAGTCATGCATAATAAAAGAGTTTTAAAGCATTTTCACTCAGAGGAGCCCCCTGGCTTTCTAGAATTTTACTTTTCAGTCATTCAGGGTATCAGCTGCTAATTAATAGCTGAAGAAAATGAAAAAAAAGGTGTTCTTAAAAAAAAAAAAAACCACAACACTTTAGTTGCTTAATCTTATGCTAATAGCATGTTAAGGCAAACCTCTCTGATCACCAGCCTAAGAAATGAAATGTTCTTAGGTCTTAGACCAAAAGAGGAGCTGGGATTTATTACTGGTGACAGGAAAACCTTATCTGTCTTTCCACACTGGAGAGGCCTTACCCTAGAGCAAAAAATCCCAAATTTGGAGAAAATGAAGAGAAAGCATCCCCACGTGGCCAGGGTGGAGACTCTCCTGTGCTGCCAAGTGAGGATCTGCCCAGGAGCTCCAACACTTACACCCAGAGGGAGAACCTCCTGAGCCCCTGCCCCCCAGCCCCCCAGCTGCCAGGGCTTTGGACACCAGAAACCCAGGAAACTTTCTGCCAGCACCCACTGTGCACCCCCAGACCAGACCAGACCAGACCAGACACACCACTTCCAGCACCAGAAAGGCCAGTGCTGATCCCATGGTGTGGGGCACAGAGCTCAACCCCCCCCTCCCCACAGCCCCTCTGCCTCCCCGGGCACTGCCCCAGGGATTTGGGATTTGGGATTTGGGAAGGGCAGAGCCCTCCAGAGGTGCTGTGTGCTGGGAAGCTCCAGGGACACCACAGTCTGCACCTTCCCACCCACCTCGGGACGTGGGATGGAGCAGAGCTGCCAAGGTCAGCATCTTCCCAGCCCCTGGCAGGGCCTCCCTGGATCACCCCCTCCTTCTGCATCCCTTGCACGGAGCCTCTGGGAAGCTGCACGGGAGGTCAAGGTGTGGAGCACCTCCAAATGTGCAGAATAGTGCTGCGAGGCAAAGCAGGATGGAAATCCAGAGGGCAGGAGCTTCTGGCACCCCTCCAGTTCACAGGTTGGCTCCTCGTGTGTTTTTATCTGTGTGGGCAAATGGCTAACACGGGAGGAAAGGTGCAGGTCCTCCCCTGCCAAGCTGCAGGTCAGAGCTGAGGACAGGCTTGACAACCAGGAGCATCTCCTGTAGCTGCTGGAGGTTGTCATGGCAATGAAACACAGCTGATGGGAGCTGCTGCTTCGCCTTGACAGGGCTGGAAAACACTGCCAAAATTATTCATAGCCTGGAAATAAGAGAGGCACACATGCCCTGATGGTTTTCTCCCCACTAGATGCTGCTAACCATTTTGGGGTTTGCAATTTGCTTTGGCTTTGCTGCACAGTAAATCACTCAGCCTTACATTATGATGGCAAGCAGCCCTTCCATTTAATGTATGCAGGGCTTGGAAAATTAAATTTATAATCCAAAATGGATTATAAGCATTTTTACAGCTTTATAAACACACACAGTAGGCCGGTAAGCAAATACTGAAAGAAGAATTCAAAGAAATGAAGGCCCAAACCAGCCCTGGGAGAGGTGGTTCTCTGCTGGCCCTGCAGGACAGCTCTCCAGGAGAGGAGCAGGAGCAGGAGCAGACACAGCCCAGCTTTGCCTCAGCTCTCAGCTCAGAGTTCTAACAAGGAAAAAAGAAAAGAAGGCATTGCAGCCCATGCTCTGCTCCTGATGAAAAGCAGGGTTCCACACAGAAGGTTCACCTTACAGACAAAGATTCATTGGTTTTTTTTTCCCTTGTCCTTTCACCTCCAGTTTGGTCTCCCCTCAGCCATATGAATGTTTTGTTTACAGCCAGTCACTTTCAGCCAGTTGGAAGGCCTTCTCAGAAATAAAACTGCTCTTTTTCTGAGGCAGTCCAGTTAATAGATTCCCTTCACACCCACTCTCTCCAGCAACTGACCCTCCTTTTCCTCTACCAACAGACCAGGCTTACAGAAAACCCCTCCCCAAACCCTCCTCCCATCACACACAGCCCTCCCAGAAGGGCCAGGCTTCTCCTCTGCAGCTGGATGGAATCTCCTCAGGAATTCCAGGACTCTGGCTGGACACCTTGGTGATGCTCTCTCCAGCTCCCATGGCTCCTGGGTGGTGGCTGCACTTGCACCCCCAAGCCTGGGAGCATCTTCTGGAGAACTGACCCAGTTTGCTGCTGGTGGTCTCAGCCCTGACCTCAGGTCCCCCTCCAGCCCTGAGCAGCCTCTCCTGGCTGAGCCCACCCTTGCACAGGGGTGCTTGAAGCAGCCAAGGGTTCCTCTAAAGGGCAAGGACCAGCATGCAAAACCTCAGAGCAGCCCCAGGAACCCCCCCCGGTGCCCACCACCACCTCCTTTCCCTGCCACTCACCCCCCAAAGTCAGTGGGAATCTTTCAGTGTCAGTGAAGTTCAACTCAGGCCTATTCTGGGAATATATTCCATATATTTGCACAAAACCAAGACCTAATCCTGCTTGGAGATCTTCAGGGGAATTTGAAGTGCAAGCTGGTGCCAGGGGAGGGGAGGGGAAGGAAAAGGCTAATCCTACCCATATTACTTTTCTTCAAAAGCCCTTAGAGTAGAACACCAGCAATGAAAAATACATATACACACCAAGAAAGCCTGATTTTCACTGACTTTTAAAATTATAATGTAATTATTATTTAAAATAGAGCTTTTTAATATTGCTTTTGCTACTTAGGGAAAAACTCCTCCTTGCTGGAAGTGTCCTTGCTGTTTCACACCCCACCAGAGTGCTGCAGAGGGGCTGTGACTCTGCACTTGGAACATGTTTGGGGATGTAAAGGTTGCCTTCAATCCAAAGATCAGGCTGTGATTCAAGCCAACCACCAATGCCACTGGGCTCTGATTTAGTTATTAAAATGAAAATTGTTTTAGCATCCAATGTGTAAAAGTGGCCAGAGTGTTCTAGAGTGCCTGGATTCACTCAAGGAGAAGCCAAACCCTTCATTCCTGAGCAGCCATCATTAGGGATTTTTGCCCTGGCAAAATAAAGAAAGATAATTCCTCCCATTAAAAAAGTTTAAGGTTTTCCTTTCCTGTTGGCTCCCTCAGTAACCCTGTGCAGCCTGACAAGCAGAACACAGAAAGCACTGTCAGAGTTTAGAGGTGTGCACCAGAAGGTGTTAATTTTCTCTATTATTCCCTCAGAGCTGCCCAAGGCTGCATTTAATTAACCAGGTGACTTGAGCCTTCCCATTCGTGTTGCTACTGATGTAGCACAATTAGAACAAACTGTTGCCATGGCAACTCCCAACCCATCATAATTCATAAACCAGAGGGAGCTTCGTGGTTGCCACCATCCCTGGGCTGCTGTGGCACGCTGGTATGGCTAAACTGGGAATGGGCAGTCCTGGGGTACAAGGTGATTTGGGTGCCCAGTTAAATGAGATGTAATTACAAGAAGTCTGTCCCTTTAGGACCTGCCAAATTCCTGTTGTTCCGCCATCCCCACCCTGCCAGGAGGTACCCCTGTGGGTCAGTGCCCACCCAGAGCACGAGGAAGGAGTTTTCCTCTCTTAATTATCAAACATCCCTCTCCTTTTCGTGCAAGAACAAACTGAACCTCTGTCCCCGTGCAATGACAACTTACAGCAGCATCCACACCATTCCCCAGCTGACACCGTGTTCTGCCTCTCAGCTTCTCCCTTCCAGCTCCGAGTTCCCCCAGGAATTACCTCCCCCCTGTCATAACTCAGTGATAACAAACTGCTGTGAATTATTTACAGCTCCTTAGCAGCAGCAGCGGGGTGATTCTGCAACCTGGAACAGCACAGGATGAGGAAAACCTGAGCTTTAAGCCACACCAGTTCACATGTCTAACAAACCAGTAACATGGCAAAGGTCAACAGCCCACGGACTCTGTTCTGGGTCTGTGCCTTAGTTCATACATTTTTGACAGGATAAAATAACCCCACAACAGACAGGGTTTCTTGCTGTCTCTATAGCTGCACAGCATCCCTGCTTTTATACTTAACTGAGATTTATCTACTGTCTTTCATCCCTTATTATATTCCAAGAAATGAATGCAGAGTAGCTGGTGGTTCCCCTAGCTCTGCATCAGGAAGCTTGTCAGTACAAGGCTGAATTTTTGTGAAAAAAAACTACACCTGTCAGCAAACACAAGCCACAGGGGGGAGAAAAATCACCCAAAGGAGGAATCTTTCAGTGCATATGATTGCAATCAAACCAAGCCCTGGGGAAGTGTGCTGCAAGGGGGGGTTCCTGGCACACTGCCCACCCAGCCCAGAGCAGGAGCACCGCCCGGGTGGGCAGAGCTGGGGCACAACCACATCTTCTGTTCATTTTTTCCCCTTGTTTTTTCCCAGGGAGGTGCTTGCTCAGCTGGGCTGAAGGTGGTGCTGGCCCTGGTGCTCTGCAGGCACCGGCAGCCACAGAGTGCTGGGGAGGGGGGCCTGACCCCCCGTCCTTATCTGCAGCCATTAGCAGATTTCATCTTCCAGTCAATAAAATATGCTAAAACTCCATTGATTTTGAAGTTCTGGAGAATCAAACCACTTGATCTTTCTGCTTAAGCTTCCCTGGTCTTCCAATTAAGGAACCAGAATAAATCTCAGCTACTACCTAATACCAGTCCTCACAAAGCTTGCTCCCCAGCTCTAATCATCTTCTAAGCACCTTGGCTAAACTAATTGATTTCCATTCCCTTCTGCTAGGATCACAACACAATCCAGTGCTAAGCTTCTAAATGCCTTTTAGTCTTCAACATTCTGGTGAATTATTGTTGCTAGTTAAGTTTGCTAGCAGGGTCTCTTCCACTACTGAAAAGAGCTACCTTGTCTTCAAATTACATTTAATTATCTCCATTAAACATTACAGGTGGCTCTGATGTAGAAACTGTAAATCACAGGGAACAAGAGGAAGATGAGAGCGTGTTGTTCAGCACGTCTTTTGTCCTCCCACTCCCCCTGCATTCTGTTAAACAAATCTCTCTCCTCCAACCCTGAGTCCAAGGAAGATCTCGTGAACCCCGAGATACTCAGGTGACAGCACATCCACGATTTTTCAGCTGAGATGAGCAGAGCATCAACACCCCTCACCTGTGGGGCAGGGGCAGGGGCAGCCCTTGGCTCTCCCTGCTCTGGCAGAGGCTGAAGGGATGCAGAGAAGGGGCAAACAGAGAGCAGCCACCAGATTCACCTCCTTCCCCACTCGGGGTTTTGTCACCACGAACACTCCAGCCATTTACAGGCCAAGTGCCAAGGCAGGTTGAACGATCTCTTGTACAGCCTCCTGGCACCATCCCCTGCAAAGCACTAAACCTGAGAAACCCTTCTGTGAGGTGAGACGAGCCCAGGGCCCCCATCAGCACAGACCCAGGGGAAGCTCTGCAGAGAAGGAGCCAGGCTCCTGAAGCAGAGGTGTGGGTACCCCAGAGCTGCTGGGGACACTGCTGCCACTGCTGCTGCCAGAGGACAGGGGCTGCAGGGTCCTTCCCCAGCACCCCAGGGAGCACCAGACCCACCCTGGGCTGTGCCCCGAGCTGGTTGGGATGAACACAAGCAGGGATTTGTACCAGTGCAGAGGTATAAACACGCCTGGAATCACTTTTGATGGGGGACACAACATTTTTGCTTCAGTCCAACAGAATTCATTATTGTTTCTTTTCAACCTTCTGCCAGGCTTATGCCTCAAAGACAAAATACAAGGTAATTTCTTTGACTGAGTGTGATGGTTTCTGCTTTTATTATTATTACATGCCTGCTTTAACCATTTAAAACAACAAATAAATCCTTCAGGTCAATATTGTCGTGTTCATCCCTTCCATCCAGTCAAACCTCTTTTTGCTTTGCATTAAATTGGCCTCGCTAGGCTGAAAATGCACTTTCAAGAATAGGTGTTTTCTCCCTCTGCAAACCCAGCTATATTTAGCTCCCTGATATGCACAGAGGACCTGACATTTTTGCATTAGAAGATCTTACTTGGAGTAAACTGCAACCATCTCCATGACCAAGGGAGCTTTTGCTGTGTGATGGGGCAGATTTCCTTATCAGTCCCTGAAGCTGTGGATTTTTTTTTAGTCATTTTGGCCTTACCCAGACAGAACATCAGCTGTACTGGAGGTGGTACCCATCCCCAAGCCCCCCTGGGTGGAGCAGTGGCCACTACTTGGGTGGCTCCTGCTGGGTTTGTTTTCTGCTCCCATTTTGTTTCTGTTTCTTCTGAAATGAGCAGAAGGAAAACCTCACTGAATGTGTGACTCAAGGAGGGGCAGTGGAGGATGCTCCTTCCCCTGGGACTGACAAGGATGCTTGATTTCCTGCACTTGCCTGGGCTGCTTGCATAAACCATTTGCAGGCAATGACAAAAGTGCTTAAGGATCCATTCTTTCTGCTGAAATGGTTTGATCAAATGAAACCCTGACAAGGGACAAGTTCAGCAAGAAAATTGAGAAACATCTGCATAACTTACATTGTATTGAATAAGCCCTTCATAGTTCTTTTTTTGTTCCTGGATGAGCTTAGAATCAGCAGCCATTATTTCTTACTCAAAATAACATTATTATGTTTCTACAATACCCGTGGGGTTCAGAAACTGGTGGTGATCTGCTCTCACAAAACACTGCTTCAGTTCTCAGCATTTGTCTCACAATGTTAGCCATGATCTACAGGATTTTTCTGAAAAGATGATTAATTCTCATTCAAACAAAGAGGCATTAATGGGAACTGAGGCTTTCTGCAGCAGACACCAAAGTGCCTCACCCAGAGCTCAGACCAAGCAGAGCCCAGCATCCTCTGCCCACTTGTTGTGGGACAACCCCAGAGAGGTCAGCGTGGGAAATGACCTTTCAACACAAACCATCCCCCCTGAATCTCTGAAGCAGAACTCAAAAACACAGTCTAGATGAGAACCAGGGAAAAAAAAAACAAACAAAACCAAACAAAACCCAACAAAAAAGCAAACAACCTCTGGGAAACCACATCATCTCTGTAATGCACTTAGCTCAAGCCTCACATCCCCAGGAAGTTCAGAACAGCCATTAAAATAGATTATCACAAGTTGAAAATATCTGCAAAGACATTCAAATAAACTTGCCCTCCCCTGTTCTGAGCAAAGGAGATAATTTTATGATTACTTCCTTGGAAACTAACTTTGAAGAGCTATTTTGTGGTGCTGCAGTCACCCCTTAGCCAGACACGCAGCTGCCCTGAGGTTCCTGGGACTATTTGCATGACTCAGAAGAACCATTCCCCAAAGAGGGTTTTGCAACACTGACTTTTTGTTGTTGTCAGCACTGAAATCCAGCAAGAATCCCCCCCTCCCCATCCCTAACACCCAACAGCAGTTGCAGGGTGGATCCAACAGCTCTGCTGGAGAAAGTCTGCTGTCAGCTGGAGAGGGTTTGGCACTGCAGGGACACTGAAGCACAAACAAAGAGGAGGTTTCAGCAACAAAAATTACTCGTCTGGACCAAATGGAACCACAGGTATATCCTGGAGAGGTGGTGTCAGTTCCTGCTGCAGGTACAAACCCCCAGGTGAGGTGGCAGTGACCTATCCAGAGATTGCTTTTCACATGGAAAACTCTCCTGGCAGTTCTACATTTTCTTAAAAAAAAAAAAAAGCAAACCATAAGGAAGCCAAGAAGAACGTGTCAACACCACACGTCAAACACCCACATGGTTCTCCCTTTAAAAATGACATCTCCTTTGAGCCAGAGAGAGTGAAGTGCAGGCGGGGAACCACAGAGCACAGAGAGTCCCACCCCGTGAAGCAGTTGGGTGGGTGCTGGTGGGTGCTGGTGGGTGCTGGCGGTGCTGGCAGGACAGGGGCAGCTGGCACAAAGCTGGGCAGGGGTCTGTGTCCCCGCAGAGTCCCACAGGTCTGAGGGGGCTGCAGAAGGAGGGCCCAGAGCTGCTGACTCCCTCGGGCCATGTTTTCCCCCTCTGTAACGCACCCTCCTGCCAGGGTTCCAGTTATTCCCCATCTTCTGAACCAGCTCATTCCTCTCTCTCTCCCTCACACGGAGGGGAAGGGGGAAGGCTGGAATTACCACGGCAAAGAGACCCCTGACTTTCCACATCACCCATCAAAGCAGAACACTCCCAGGCTCCCCAGAGCCCCCGGGGACTGCGGGACCACGGCTGAGCCCCCGGGATGGCTGCTGGGAGGCTGGCAGACCCCAAGGCAGCATTAGCACTCCATTAGGAAGCTACCTGCTCCAATAATTGAAAATCTCACAAGGTGAATCGGCTGTTAATTATCTTCTAGCTCTCACCCAGCCATTCCTGGAAGCACAGGGATGACTGCAGCTCCCTCCCTGGCTCAGGCCTGCTGGCATCCCTGGGAACCTTGGCATGCCTTGGGAACCTGCACCCTCCTCCTCAGGCCATTATCTGCAACAGGACTGTGGCCCTGGGCTCTGCCTGCAATTAGGTTTCACTACAGAAGTATTAACATGAAAGGAGCATTACAAAGCAGCAAAATGGGATAAAGCAGATCAATGCTGGATCTACCTTACGCTTCTGTTGTCTCAAGAATCATCATCACCATTCATTCACTGTCTTCTGAGGAGCATCTAATTACTCTAATCACCTCTTCTTTCACCCAGAGCATGAGCTCTTTCCTGCTAGCTAGCTCCCAACACCTGCCTTGACAACTGAGGCAACACAGACTGCAATTCCTGGGGTCCTGCACTCTCTGGGCTGGACCCAGAAGGTGCTGATGGGAGCTCTCCCAGCCAGGAGCAAGGGGAGGTGGACACCCCTCTGCCAGAAGAGTCCTGACCTGGCAATACAGGGCAACAGACTGGGATGTGTTATCACCAACATTTCTTCCATTTTCCAGTCATTCACAGAATCACAGACTCAATCAGCCAGGTTGGAAAGGACCTCTGAGATTCAAGATGCCTCTTTGGAGAGCACAGGGGTCAGCTCCCACACTCTGCCCAAGTCCTGGGGATTATTTTCTGCCCAGTTTGGATTGCCAGATCTTCCCCAGCCCATGCTGCTCCCATCACTGTGGTTAATGCACTCCTGAGGCCACTCTGAACATCCCAGCGATGAGCACAGCCTGAGAACACCTACAGGACAACACACACCTCCCCACCTTCCACTGTGTTTCTGGGTGCTGCTGAAATCGCTGCATGCCAGCTGATACAATGCTGCTAACTTGCAGTTTTTAAATCCATCTGTAAAATCCCTTATTACTGTTATTATTGCATTCATTTTAGAAACTCTGCAGGCTCTGCCTGGCTGAGCGTTACACAAATTAGTGGTGGATAAAAATTCAGAACTGTTATATAGTTCCAGCAAGAAGTGAAAACGAAAGCTTTAAAAACACATTTCAATGTACAGAGATATTTTCCCACCACTCATTGTTTTCTATCCAGAGTAGAAATGCAATTACAAGAAATTTCATGGCAACACTTATTAATGTGCCATTTTAGCCTCACTTCAGAGAGCAGCAAAACTTCAGGAAACATTTAATGCTCTACAAAAGTGATTTTAAGTGCTATTGAAAACCCAAGGGTCAAGCCTGGTCTATACAAGTGCAGCTCCAGCCCTGCAAAGGGGATGGCAGGTGGATGTGCCAGAGCCAGGGCCCATTTCTTACACAATTGCTCCTTTTTTTTTTTTTTTTTTTTGGGGGGGGGGTTGGTTTTTGCAAAGCCCCCAGCTTGGGGGGTCCCATGGGTGCTTCATGGGCCCCAGGATCAGAGCGTGGCAGCAGCTTGGAGTGCCCAGCTGCTAGGAGCATCCCTTCCCTCCTGGGAGGCACCAGGAATGCAGAAGGTCACGTAATAAATCTTACAGAGAACTTTACCCAGAAATTCCATGCTTAAAGTTTTTGATTGCTTCCACAGAAATTAACTTTGACACTCTATAGACACTTAGTGGTATTTCTTCTTGGAGTTTTTTTTTAAATATACTTTTGCAGGGGTGCTCGTATGCACCCTGATAAAAATACAGGCAAAAGTTTTTTGCAATAAAGGTCATCACCTAAAAAAATCCGCTGATTATTTAACTTCTAGATTTCAAAGAACATTTAATTTTCTCTCAATTAAAATGGAGACCTCCCTGCCAGTCATGCCAGTACTCCACAGAAGTGGACTTTACAGGGTGCTCTTTTATTGCCAGATCTCCAGATCATTATTTTCCAGGTCATTATTCTCTGTGGCTTTCTCAGGGATACAGTCTTGAGGCTGGATAGAATTAAGAACCTCAAGATCTGAACATGTAGCTCTGCAGGGTAATGAAACCACGGGCAAAGAGGAAGCACAGCAATGAGGGAAATTAATGTTTGTGGCTAACGAGCTCAGGCAGGTACCAGAATGCTGCTTTGAACGAAAGCTGCAATTCATGTATGAGCCCCACATTCTGGTGGATTCAAAGTCACGTTCCCCGTGAGCCTCAAAGCCCAATTTTCTCCATCATCCCACAGTGTAAAACTCCAACAAATGTCACATTAAAATCCTCATAACTCCCAAATCCACATATGCAGAGTTGCTATAGCAACTGTCATCTTGAGCCTTCCCAGGGGAGAAAATAAATGTGTGTCCTACCTGGTTAATCTGTATTTGTGTTGCAGAGAATTGAAGGGTAATTTAGTTTCTCCAAAAAATAGAACGTACACTGAAGTGGTATGCTGTTAATGTGACATTATTTAATCTGAATAAGAATCCACCTTGAGTGCTCCTTCAAATTATAGTATTTTGTAACATCCAGCACAATAAGTAAACGTCTTGCTGCCAAATGCATCTGGCTTGCCCTGCTTATTGGTCTGAATAAAATGGGCATAAAAAACCACAGAGAAGTGGGAAGGAAGGGGGAGGAGCAGCTGGGATTAAGGACTTCAGAGTTCATAGTGGTTGTGTTGCAATTAAACAGACCTTTCAACCAAAGGTTTGTGCATTCTGGATGCAGAAATAAACTGATGGAAAATGATGGCCACATGGTCAACTCTTCCCTGCTGCTGGTCAGTCCTCCCCAAGCAGGAGGACCACAGCAGCTGAGGAGCCATCATCACCCACTCTGAGCCATTATTAAGACTTCTCTAACTGGGAAAAAAGTCCTGAAAACACTTTAAAAAAAATCCTATTTGGACAATATATTCAGGAGTGTGCTGGCAGTTATTACTACATGGCAGACATATCCAGAAATGTAGTTTTTTTAATCTTAGCAATTACTAAATAAAAGTAATCACCGCTACAGGGCAATAGCATCTCTGTGAAACATAAAAATGTAATGATGACATATCTCTCTGTGTTAGCTCAATGACACAATTTGAGAAAATAAGATCTTAGGGGAAGATGCAACACGCACAACTCCATCTGCACGTGGTTGAAGAGCACAGATCCGGACTTCAAACCCACAGACACCATCAGTTCTTTTCATCTACCTGTTACAGTGCTGGCAAGTCTCCCAGTTGCATCCTGCCCTCAAGATCTGAAGAGCCTGCTGGCAGAGCCAGACATCTGCAGGTCCTGGGGAGGGATGCTGCCAGCCCCAGACAGGCAAAGCAGGGGCAAGCTGGGGGCAAGGAAAGTCCCCCCGGTGGCTTCTGCCATGTCTGCTGCATGAAGGTTCAGGTTTGCCATTAAAGGGACCTGATTTTTCAGTATTACATTCAGGAAATTTCATTTAAGCATCACTGTGTGTATATATATATATATGGTCATTTAATATATATGTATATAGTAATTAAATATATATGTATATAGTAATTAAATATATATATATATATGTGTGTGGTAATTTTAAATATCTATAGGAGAAGAAAACTGTGATCTCTCAGACCTGCATAACCAGAGCTGAGCATTGTTAGCAGACAGAGAGAGCACAGTGGCAAGATAACCCCCCCTAAGCACAGCTTTTCATCCCAGCCCCAGGCAGCTCCTCCTGCCCTGTTACCCCTCATGACACCCACATCACACTCAGCCCCAACACTTCAGTCTCCCAGTGCATCCCTTCAGTGTCATTAGAAAGAAAAACAAAACAAAACAAAACAAAGAAACACAAACAAACAAACAAAAAAACCAACCCCAAACCAAAAAGGAAACAACAACAAAAATAAGAAACCACAAAAGAACCCAAACCTAAACCCAAACAGAAAAAACCCTGAGGTTATTTCCAAGAAAACTGCTCTAAATTTGGGATGTGCTGTTTAGCAGAGGAACCTCCTCAGGAGATCCTCTTGCAAACGAGGAGAAGAGCAGCCCTGGGAGGAGCCTGCTGCCCTCACCCCTTCCCAGGACAGACAGACAGACAGACAGACAGAGCTGCTGCTGCTTCTTGTGGGGGAGTTTCTGTCCTTGGGGCTGCCCTGCAGGGTGCTGGGGGTGTACATTCACCCCCCTGTCTCTGAAGTCACTTGATCATAAACACAACCACGTTACATGACAAAGGTAAAAAAAAAATAGTAAGAAATGCTGAAAAGAATAATTTTTCCTTACAATAAATTGACTTTTACATCCAGATAAAGCAAATCAGTATTTCAAGAACTCTGTGTATCACACTGGTTTAGCTACAAGATGCTTTTCCCCCTTTGCTTTGCTTTTCCCATGGAAGCATTGCCTCCAGAAAGCTGCTACAGTGCCAGCTTTACAAGTATTTACTTTGCCAAAGAGATTAACAAGAGAAAAAGCAAACTATCTCTGCCAGCTATACAGTGCTGCTCCTGAGAGGTGTTGGAGGGTGAGGAGCAGGGCATGAGTCCTCATCCACAGGGTATTTGCCCCCAGACCACTGCCCCTCCTCGTCTCTGGAAATGAGTTAAAATCAGAAAGATTTTGTGCAGACTCAGGGCAGGATCAATCTGAGCAAAGAGGTGGCACCATCCCAGCCCCAGGGCTGTGCCCTGCACCTCAAAGCTCACAGCAGCATCAGGGACACCACAGTGTACACCTGGTTACAGGGTGACACAGGAGTCATGGCTCTGGCACCACTGCACCAAAGCTGAACCAACCCCAAGAGCAACAAACCCAGCCTAGAAATTGTAACTGACCAGATGTTTTCTGAGTTTTTAGATAGCAAAGAAACCAAGTGACTGCAAGCTGCCCAAAAGTCAGGAATTTGCCTTCTCCATGTGCCCCCCCCCATAGAGGTAATGAATGTCTCCTCTGGCCCTGCACATCTCGCTTCCCTCAAACCACACCAGGCTGCTGCAAGTCCTCCTGCTGCCATTATTTGCCCTTTATGAATTACTTGCAGCATACTCTGGTTCATTTTTGCTGTCCTGGTTGTTATTTTCCCCACTGAACGAGGTGTGTATTTTCAATATGCTCTCTACCAAACAACATTCTGCTTGTATTTATTGATAAAACGAAATAAATCCATACAATGAAAATCACAACGTTATATATAACACCATTTCTCAGTTTAAAAGATGGTGTTGCGTGATCTTTTCAGCAGGTGCAATTTCCATTTCAGCAAAGACTTGTGTGGCTGAGCTGCAGCACAATCTTTTCCAGGGAAAATACGTGACAGCAAATCACTACCCAGCACAAAAAATACAGCCCCTGCACCCCCTCCTCCCAGAAAGGGAGGCAGAAGAGAAATCAAAGCAACTGCAGGTTGTTCTCTGGGCAGAGGAGAGGGGGAAAACCTGGGACATCACCTCTGGGGACCACAGCTGGGGACATCACCTCTGGGTACCACAGCTGGGTGCTGCACACCCATTGCCCAGGGATGGCCACAGTGGGCTGCTGGGGGGACAGAGCACAGCAGCTTTCTGGACCTTCTCATGTGCTCTGTGTGAGACACAGTTAATCACCAGCTCTTGCACCGTCCTACCCGAATTTGTAGAGGAATCTCAGGCCTCCAAAGCAGGGCAGGGTAGTTCAGCTCTGTGGCTGCACGGACACCAACAGCTTCTGCTGCTAAATTGTTCCCAGCACTGGCAGCAGCCTTTGAAATTCCTTGCCTCTCTCCATCACCTGTTAAATCTCTGCAGACAACATTTTGGAGCACTTTGTCTGGGACACCCTGAAGCATCCCCAGGCAGGGAGCACAACGCTGCTCCCTGCAGCATCCCACAGCTACAAACGGGCACAGCTCCCTCCAAAGCCTCTGATGCTGCTCCTTGTCTCTCCCTCGACAGGGAGAGCAGAGGTGTTTGAAGCATTTGTAAGGCTTGGCAGCCCTCCTTTCCAGTTGACATTCGTTCCCTTGAGGGATGCAAGGGCTGCCTGTGAAGCCCATTGCGGAGGGGAGATGACAAACCACAGCCCCTGCCTTCCTCCCAGGCCACCTCCTCCTCCAGCAGAGAGCTGAGGCCAAAACAATTGCAGCTCCGTGGGATCAATCTCCTGGGTCACAGAGACCAAAGCTCTGCTGCAGGCACCTTCCTATGGAAGAGTGTGAGACCTTCCTCTGGAAGAGACCTGGACTTTGCTGCCATTTCTCTTGGCAGCAAAGCCCAAAGCTGACCAAGCTTTGCATCTCTTCCCAGGCAGAGCTGCTCTGGCTCTCCCTGGGTGCCCATCTCCTAGAGCCATGAGCAGGGTGGGAGGATGTGTGCTGGAGCCCCAGGACAGAGGACCTGCAGACTCCTCTGCAGTGCTGGATGCCTCTCACAGCCAACAGGAGTCTTTTAATTGACTCGGACAGCACTTCACAATCATTTCTTTTTGTCACAGTATAACTAAGGGATGAGATCCTGATGTTCTGCTGCTGCCTCTGAAGTCATGGCAGTGCAAGCTTTGGGACTGGCTGTTGGTGCCTGAACTCCAGGTGTGTCAGTGGACCTCACTTATGAAGAGGAGCAACCTGGCTTCCACCCCAGGAGTCTGCCGTCCCCTTGCCATGAGCCAGGGGGTAAATCTGTTTATTTCTAAACTAACCCACGCAGAACGCAGGGGCAGACAAGGCTCAGCAGCTGGAGCTCAGGACAGGCAACTTGCTCTGTGGTATAAATGTGCCCCAAGGCTGTGACATGAGAAGCACAGCACCCAGAACAAACATTGCCCTGGGTGCCAAGCTCCAGGAACACACCAGACTACCTGACGACTTTTTCACTGTTTTCTTGCTTACACCTTGTATTCTAAATTATTTAGTTAAGAGATGCCTCTTTCTGGACAATAGGACAGCTAATTCCCACTTGTCCTACTGAAAAGACACAACTGAAAAGGTTGCAACAATAAAACTAATGGCTTATATGATTGCTATTGATCACTTGCCAGCTTATCAAATGAATAGCCCACCAGGTAAATGGAGAAGGAGAATGAGCTGTACACTGCACATGGCTCAGCAACGGGCTAACTGGAGAGCTTGCCTTAAAACCTGTGGAAAGCTGAAGATCAGAAGGTAATTCCTGGCTGCAACAAATCCTCACACATCAGATGCACACTTGTTTGTTTTCACCTACCTTTTCAGCTGACTGGGCAGTGCCAAAAAATATTGGAATGAAGGCAAGCCATACTATACAGGTAGTGTACATAGTGAATCCAATGGGTTTGGCTTCATTAAAATTCTCTGGGACCCCCCGAGTCTTGATGGCATACACAGTACAAGTAACCATGAGGAGGATGCTATAACCCAAGGAACAAATGATTTGTAGATCCGTAATGTCACATTTGAGAACTCCTCTGGCTTGGTCGGGGTTCATAGTTTTCTGCTCATCATAATCTATGATGATGTTGGGTGGGTCAACCGCAAACCACACGAAGACCCCCAGGAGCTGGACAGATATCAAGCTGGAGGTGATGGCCAGCTGCGAGGTGGGGCTGATCAGCCTGGGAGCCGTCACCGACTTTTTGCCCTGCTCGAAGATGCGGTAGATGCGGTTGGTTTTGGTGAGGAGGGCCGCGTAGCTGATGCACATCCCCAGGCCCAGGAAGATCCTGCGGAAGGAGCAGACGGTGACGTCCGGCTTGGCGATCATCAGGAAGGTGATGATGTAGCAGAGGAAGATCCCGGTCAGCAGGACGTAGCTGAGCTCCCTGCCCGAGGCCCGGACGATGGGAGTGTCGTTGTACCTGATGAAGGTGGCCACGACAAAAATGGTGGCGACGATTCCCAGCATGGCCAAGAAGACGGGGATGACAGCCCAGGGGGAGTGCCACTCCAGCTTGATGATGGGGATGGAGCGGCAGCCGGTGCGGTTCTCGTTGGGCCGCTGGTTGTAGGAGCAGAGCAGGCAGGTCACCTCGTCGGCCTGGTACTGGTACCCGTCGCAGAGCTCGCAGTGCCAGCAGCAGGGCATCCCCTTCACCATCTTCTTCCTCTCCCCTGGCTTGCAGGGCAGGCTGCAGACCGAGGGAGGGACCTCACGCACCCCTCTGCCCCACTGCATCTCCTCCATCTGCAAGAGATGAACAGGGAACAGGACGGGGGTTAGGGAGGTGCTGCTGGTGCTGCAGGGGGAAAATGGGCCACGGAGGGACCTACAACAGAGGAAAAAACAAAGGGACCAACTTTATCTGTGGCAGACCCCTGGGAAAGCAGCAGGAGCCACACGCTGGTGTCTCCACCTGGCACTGCAGGACTGCATGTCCCACCTTCATGTGTCACCTGGATCAGCAGTCACCTCTGGTGGAAGGGCAGACACCACCAGATCAGCCAGCACTGTGCAAACCTTGTGCCACGCAGAGGAGGCTGGAGGGAAGGCAGCAGTGACAGCCACAAACCTGCTTTCCATGCATCCAGAGCTTGGGGCTCCTCACCCAGACCCAAGGAGCTTCTTGGAGCCACCACTGACCAGCTTAATACCTTAAATGAGGTGGAAATGAGTCTCACACGGGGTATGGAATCAGTGAGAGGGTGGTGAGATCTGCTACAGGAGGCATGGAGGAAGCATGGAAGACAAAGAAAATAGTCATCAATGAAAAATGCAGTAATTAGATAACATTTCATTTCAAAGCCACACTCCACTTTCGAAATGCCACCCGTGCTCCTGGGAATGCAAATCAGAAATACTGATATTAAGCAAATGGAAAGTCTCACTTGCTCTGCAGCCCTCAGAACCCTGAGCTCCACAGCCTGGGCACAAAGGCTCCCGAGCACAGCAGGAAATTAGACTCACAAATCATTTCAAAATATCCCAGAGTAACACCACGAACTGGTTTCCAGGAACAAGGGGGGCTTAGCACTGGAGCCCCCCTGGAAGGGGCCAGGCTGGAGCCTGCCATTCCCAGTGACCATCCACTGCACCAGGTGCCACCTCAGCTCCCTGGAATTTCAGGGGCTCCAACAGCTGCTCTGTGTGTGGGGCTTTTCCAAACCTAAAACCTGATCCCCTGGGGCAGATGTGAATTAGTGGTATTAAAAACAAAATTTCAGCTGGTTTTTTAGCTTCCTGAAATGCTTACAAGCTCCACTCTTTTCCCTACAAGTGAAAAACTCTAAAGTGAGTTTTTAAACTCAGTTGCCTTGGTTATTAATGTACATAGAAGACTGGGGTTTGCAAGTCTCAAATTGAAGGATTAAGTCTCACTTTCCTCATTTAATTCAAAATAGATCCTGTATCATCTTCATTCCACATATTTG
Organism: Florisuga fusca; assembly: GCA_038090715.1. NCBI lineage: Eukaryota > Metazoa > Chordata > Aves > Apodiformes > Trochilidae > Florisuga > Florisuga fusca. The sequence continues at coordinate 20,153,062 of JAAWXA010000016.1, read as the reverse complement.
AAAAAAAACTCCTGAAGTCACACGCTGCTCAAATACTGCTACCAAGAGTCTCTGCTGTGAACATTATAAAAATAATCCCTCAATAACAGATATTCTAGAGGTCTGCCACTGCTTGGGAAACTTCATTAACCTTTAATATTCACAACTTAGTGTTGAAAAAATTAAAAAATATCCATAAACCCTTCTTCCCGAGCAGGCTGAGCTGAAGGATTGCAGCTTACAGCAGCTGAAGGAATGCTGATGGTGCAGGAGAACACAAAGCCTGGCAGCTCTGAGCAGGAGCCAGCAGAGCCATTTCTCTGCCCAGCTCTGGCACCCCCGAGCAGGCTACAGGGACAGGACAAAGATGTGAGCAGGAGAGAGCCAAAGGGATGGTGAGGAAAGAGACCCAGGGCCGAGATCCCTGACCCAAAAAGTGAGGAAAGTTTCATGACAACTCTTTATAGAGGGAGACACCAGGCTCCAGGCTGGGGACTCCATCTTCTCCCACCACTCCTAAAAACCCAGCAGGCACTGGAGGGTGTTCTTCCATCCTGCAGTGCTATGACATGAGCAAGGCATCCCCTGCCTGCAGCTGGACCATCTCATGAGGAAAGGATTCTCACCACTTTCCCGCATGCTAATATCTCACAGCACCAGGGAACGTGGTGGTGGCTCCCCACACCCCCCATACCTATAAAAGGATGAATTTCCATATTCTCAGATACATTCCACGGCGTTGCTGGGCAGCTGGGACGGCCTAAAGGGACTTTATTCTGTGCAGATGCTGTGCGTATAGAGATAAATGGAAGATCAGGCAAAATTATGGAAAGTCCTTTTTCTGCTCTCCTGGGCCAACACCAGGATGAGGCTGTCCCCCTGGCCTCAGAGCTTTGCAGGGTTTTGTTGCTTCTGGCAAGAAAATTAAGGATGAAAACCACCTGTAAGATAAACCACCTGGCACCAGAGCCTGGCACTGGGAGAGGAGAATCTGAGTCAAGCCAGAAACACTTTCCCCACTCAGAACAGAATATTTTTGAAACATTTTTTGTCTTTGAAATTAATTGTTGTGTAGCTCCTTTCAGAAATGCAAACAAAAGCAATAAAAGGCTCATCTGTGCATTTGGCTGCTTTAGCATATAATAATTGTGCCTGATGAATGTTTTTTTCTGACCCCCTTTTCCTCTCCCTCCCTTTTCCAGCTTTTGCTGCAGCTTCCTTGAAATACATTAGCTTTTGAAACCCTGAATCTAAACCAGACCTCTGCTGTGGCAAGCAATTGTTGTATGCAGCCATTTCTTCCATTTGCTTATATCTAAACCTGCTTGCATCCTGTGGCTTTTCCCCTCCAAATCTGGGGAGGGTGAAGACTCCAGACTGCACGAGGTGCTGTAGACACAGGTCCCCAGCCATCAGATGATAAATATCACATACATCACCTGATTCTGGTAACTGGCACATCTTCCACTGTGTAATGTGCAGATTGATGCTCCTATGGTTCATCTGTTGATAATTTGATTTGATAAATGGGAAAAAAAACCCCACAACTGGTTCGTGGTAGGACATTCAAATCAAGTGTTGAGGAAGAACTGTAAAGCTGGCTGTGCCCCATGGGACCTGGGCCAGGGGAGCCCCTGTGTGTGTGACACGGGGACTCTGTCTCAGTGATACTCTCTGATACTCCTCTGTATCACCCACTTCACAGAAACCTCCAGCCTGAGGGATGAGCTCCATTTCCAATACAAATTCTCATTATCTTTGCTACAGAACAAACATTAACAAGTAATGCTTAGCCTGCCTCATAAGGCCCAACATAATTGTTCATTTGAATGATTAAAGTAACTCAATATATGTGTATAATTTAAGCAGTGCTGCTTTTTTTCTCCCTACCACAAACATTTCTGTAATAAACTATTTGTTCTGAACTAAATTGTTTCATGCAATGCTTGATTAAAATAAAAATCAGTACAAAAATAATTACATTAATGATAATTAACCTACTTGGGAGAAAAATAGCCACACTCCCTGATACGACTTTCATAACAACTGTGCCATTAATTTCATGGACACATTAGAAAACAATTGTGGAGGATTGTGCCACCTTTACAGATTGCTTTTAGACTCCAGCTACTAAGTCAGCAGTTCAAACAGTTTTTGTATATTAAACTTTACAGAGAGCAACATTTGCATGACTTAGCTCTTAGGGCTTAGCTATTAATGTCTTGTAATTAGTTTCTAAATCCAAGGCTTTAACATGGTAATGGTTTTAAGCTAAGAATATGTCAATAACACACAGTCAACAGAGCCTTCTGCAAAATATCAACTGAAATCCCTGCAAAAGATAACAGCAAGGATGATCCAAACCTCCAGGCTGGGATGGTGCTGCTGGGACCCACCCAGGGCTTGCACCTTGCACCGGGGCCCAGGGCAGCATCCCTGCCAGCTGGGGACAGGCTGCAGGGTGACAGAGGCAGAGAAATCCCCATGGTTTTCTCTGGTGATGACCAAATCACAGCCCTCTCAGCAGTACATTGTCAGGACACTGCAAAAAAACCCCAAACCACCCAAATCCAGCAAGCCTCCCATCAGCTGAACATTACCCATCAGGGGTCAGCATCCCCCTGGCCCTGTCCTTGCTGCCTAAAGGACCCTTGGTATTTGGGGACAGGAATCCAAATCTGCATAGCATCTGCATGACATTTTATTTAAAACATTTGTTAAATTTGTTTAACACTAATCCTGATTTAAGCTGCAATCAAACCCATCACTTTCACTCTTGCTCTGTAACTCCTTCTTGGTGGTCTTGTAAGACTAAACATAAACCTCATTTATTTTTCTCTTTCTTTCCCTGATCTTACTTTTTTCTTTGATTCGTTATTTGTCATTATTTACCAGTCTTACCTGCTTTAAGGGCATCAGAAGCAAGTTGCACTGAGCACTTGTAATAACATCTTTAATGAGGTCCAAAGGCTATTTGCTCTTCATTAAAGTAAGGACATTTTAGCACAACTCTGATAGAGAGAAAAATGCTTAATCTACAATTTTTCCAAAAAGGCTTGTTATCATACATTTCTGTTGACACACAATAAAATCTAAAATTAATCATTTTAATGCTTTTACATCTGGCTACAGCTTTGTGTTGTCTTCTCACTAATGGGAGGGGATGGACCATGCATCTTCACCCTCCATCCCCTGCGTTTGTTTTCCAGCTAAAAAAATAAATGTGCATTTATGATGCACAAATCTTATCTATTTAAGTTGATAGGTTGATAGGACAGGATAGGCAAATCTGTCTTCTGAAAGTAGAGGTACTTTAAGACAATTTTTCATCCTTAAGTAAGTGGCTTTGGGTGAGAGTGGCTGCAGCCAGCCCAAGCCAGGGCTGAGGACCAAGGCAGAGGGGCTGATGCTGCCACCCCTTGAGCCATGCCCAGCCCTTCCTTCCCAGCACACCTCATGGTCAGGCTGGTCAAAAGGGAGCCCAGGTTCACAGCTGTCTTCCATATTCCACAGAACAGGCTGAGCTCATTGTGCAGTATTGTACAGGCAGAAAATCCCATCTCCCACCTGGGGAGCATCACTGCCACTGGTACGTGCTGGGGTGAATTGCAGAATATTCATCTGGAGATGAATCAAGCCAGCCTCTCCCTCCCACTGTTCAGCCTGCTGCAGGCATTTCCCCCCCTCAACCAACAACAAGTATTTTAAGGGTAAAGTTTGGTCTCCAAGAGCTTTCCTCCAACTCCTGTAGCTTAAATTATCTGATTTTTCTGGCTTTTTTGTTTTGAAGGCATCTGTTGTTGCTGGGGGGGTGTATGTAACACAGTCCAGCGACTGATCCGAAGCCCTTTCCAGGGCCTGGATGTGTTTTTAGCAGGCAGAGCAGGAGCTGGCTGGCCGTGCCATTTGGCAGCACTCAGCCAAGGTGTCCCTGGCAGGACATCAGCCACAGCTTCAGCCTCAGCAGCCATCCATTCCTCCCACTGCCCAGCACCTCTTGCCAACTCCTCTTGTTTTTCTTTTCATATATAAGGAGATAAAATTCTGCTTAATTACAGGAGCAATTTACAGCTTGTCTGGCTAGTAACTGGGAGGATGAAAGCAGAGCTATGGAACCAGCAGCCTGGACACCCCTCTCAAGCATTTAATGCTTTTTGGCACAGAACCATTGGGTCGTCTGGGTTGGAAAAGATCTGACGATCATCAAGTCCAACTTCCTAATGCAGCACTGCCAAGTCCACCACTAAGCCTTGTCCTGATCCCCAGTGAGGCAGCTGGTGATGAGGCCCGAAACCTCTGATGAGGGAGAAGATGTTCCTGCAGAGCACCAGCAGGTCACCATGCCAGGATGACCATGGGCTCTGATGGCAACAGCCCTCATGTGCCCTGCCACACGAGACAAAAAGGGAGAAGATAAAAGATTTCATCTCCAAGCGAGGTGGCCCACTTACTTACATTCTTATGGTAGAAAAACTCTTCAATATTTTACTATTCTGGTGGAAAGAACCTTAGCAAAGTACCCTTCAGTCAGTCAAAGGTGTTTCAGATCCTTACTTCCTTCTCCTTTTAGCTTGGCTGGATATGTTTGCATTTATCTTATTTCAAATATATCCATGTTGCAACTAGAATTTAAATAAGAAACTGAAATGTACTTGCTCAGTGCCTGACCTCCAGCTCTGAGACTGAAGGGGCTCATTGGGCAGGATGGTCAGAAGCCCTCAACCCAAAGCACCAGAGCACCTAAACCACAGCTCAACCCTAGGGCAAAGCAGTTGCTCAAGGATGTATGCAAAAACAGAAAAACAAACAAACAAACAAAAAAACCCACAAAACCAACCAAATAAACAAAAAAAAACCCACCACCACACACAAAAAAACCCAAACCCACAAACAAAACCAAAACAGAAAAACCACCAAAACCAACCAACCAAACAAAACCCCAAACCAATAATTCAAGGGCTTGTTTCTAATCCATTCACAGTGATCAGTAACTCTAAGTCCTAAATAAGAAGACTGAATGACAGTGCCACATCTGGGAGCAAATAGAGGAGTTCTGCTTTTCTCCTGAAACCTCCTTTTCCGAGTTATTTCTCATGGCATAGCCCTGAGCTGGCCTCACCAAAGTTCTGAGAAAAGTATTCGCCCTCTATGCTGATTTATCTCTGCTTATGAGCTAATAACCTTTTTTTTTATTATTTCTTTCCCCAGTTATTTATGATTGTGCAACATGAATCCATCTGCCAAATCTGATTTATTGCTTTCAAAGCGGAAAGGGTAATAACTAGAGATGTACCAAATGGCATGTGTGTAATTTGGATAGCATTTATCTTGAAGTGCCTGCCAACTCAAAATGCTTGAGTTTATTTATCCTACTAATTCCCAAGCTGACTCAAAGACCAGTATTTGCTAGTCAAATTATTTGGTCCTGGTTTTCCCTTTTAAAAAAATCAGCATCAATGGCAGAGTCATTTTCTCATCGTGTCTGGTGTGCATGGCACCATGACACACACAGGCTGGGGAGCAAGATGAAAGAAATATGGAATTCTGAGTGAAACTCAGCACCTGACTCATTTAGGCCCTGATTGGATCGCTGCAACGTTATTAATACTGTTACATCTTCTCTTGCTCAAGGTATACACAGTCAGTTGGTTCCCCAAAGAACTGCAGATGGCTGCAGAGAGTTTGGCTTGGCTGACGTGGCTTCAGTTATTCTGCACTTGGGACCACTCTCTCCTCAGCATCACAGCCACGTCACACTTAAACCTGGGGAAAGGAGGAGGAGGGAAGGGACGTGGGGGGAGGGGTAGGGACAAAATTTCCTCTAAAATTTTGCAAAAAAAAGGAAAAAATCAAGAGCATTGGTTTGCTTTGGATTTTTATTTTGGCCTTTCCTTGCCCTACAGCTATCCCTTCCCATTGCTTTGGAAAGTAAAAGAACTGGAACTGCATCGGCATAGCCCAGCCTGGCTCAGCTCGGCTTGGCCCGGCCCCGCCCGGTTCGGCACGGCTCGGGCCAGCTCGGTACTGGTTGGGTC
>JAAWXA010000016.1:20078335-20147028 GCA_038090715.1 Florisuga fusca | reverse complement strand
TGGTGTTGCTCTGCACCGCACCGTGTGTCACGGCACCATCACACCGCACCCTGTGTCACGGCACCACCGCACCGCACCGTGTGTCACGGCCCCTGCCCCGCACCCTGCCTGTGCCGAGCTGCCCGGAGCTGCACGGCCCCTGCGCTCAGCAGCCACCGCGACAAAATGAGCCCCGGGGAACAGGAAGCCGCCTCCCCCCTTCCCCAGCGTTCCCTTTACCAGAGGGCTGAATCCTGCGGGAGCGGAGCCAGACCCCCGCCTCACGGGGCTTAGAGACGGCAGCTCCGAGCGGTGCTTCGGGGTCACAGCTTCGGGTTTGGGTCAGTAGCCAGGAGGCCCGCAGGCTTGTTAGCGAGAGAAAGGAAAGGTTTTCATCCTGGTGTGGTCACCTGATGGTGGGTCCTGGAATGCCGTGGGAAGCAGCAAACACTGACACACACGTAGGAAATGTCCCCCCAGCTTTCAATACTGGCAGAAAAAGCAAATAAAAGTGAAAGGAGGGGGGACACAGGGACAAGCAAGTGTTGCACAGAGCATCTGTCTCTGAACAGCCGAAGGAGAAGCAGCACCACTGTCCTGGTTTGGGCCAGGATAAAGGTGATTTTCTGGTTTGTACTTCTGCTTTCAGCTCAGTCTCTTGTCAGTAGCTGCACTTGCTGAAATGAACAGCAAGTTTCTCACAGTGTCTGCTCCTGGGACTGATCCCACGGGATGTTTCTAGTTACTGCCAGAGCCTGGTGTGCAGAGCCAGGGACACTGCTCAGCTCTGAGGAACATTTTACCCTGCAGAAGGAGTAAAGAGGTCCCACCTGAACCCCTCCTCTGGGGAGGAACAGACAAGAGAGATGCCAGAACTGACCAAACAGAGTATTCCATCCCATACACCTCATACTCAGGAGAAATTTGAGGGATCACCAGGGTCAAACACCTTCCTGCCTTTTTCCTTCCTTCCTTCTTCACCTGTTCCCTGTTTGCTTCAGCATCCTGGGAGGATTCCGTCCATTCCTCTGCCTGTGCTCCTGATCCATTCCAGCCTGAATCTGTGTGTTCCTGCCTCCAGCTCCCGACTGCTCCTGACCCCAGGATTCCAGCCTGGACTTTCCCAGGGCTGCCCTGCAGCCTCGGGGGTGACCTGAGAGTTATTGGGGAAAGGGGGTAGGGACGTGGGATCAATTCTTCCTGTATATTTGTATAGATTTAGTAATTTTTCCTATTTATCATTCCTTTTTCATTAAAGTTGTAGTTTAGTTTCCAACCCATCAGTCTCTCTCCCTTATTCTCTCTCCTTTCCTTATCAGGGAGGAGAGGGGGATTAATAGAGAGCATCTGTTACGGGGTTTAATTGCTGGGCCAGTGTTAAACCCTGACATACTGTTACATCTTCTCTTGCTCAAGGTATACACACTCAGTTGGTCCCCCAAAGAACTGCAGATGGCTGCAGAGAGTTTGGCTTGGCTGACGTGGCTTCAATTATTCTGCACTTGGGACCACTCTCTCCTCAGCATCACAGCCACGTCACACTTAAACCTGGGGAAAGGAGGAGGAGGGAAGGGATGTGGGGGGAGGGGTAGGGACAAAATTTCCTCTAAAATTTTGCAAAAAAAGGAAAAAAATCAAGAGCGTTGTTTTGCTTTGGATTTCTGTTTTGGCCTTTCCTTGCCCTACAGCTATCCCTTCCCATTGCTTTGGAAAGTAAAAGAACTGGAACTGGCCACCTATTCCTTCAAGTGCCCCAAATCTTTAACTGCAAGTCATGGTCCCAGCTGTGCTCTTCCTCTCCAGAATGCAGGGATAACAAATTATCACCTTCAGGAAAATCATGGAGAGCATCCTGGATCCATCATCCCGAATGATCTCAAACCTCATGTGATGGGACTCAAGCCTTTTCCAGTTGTGTTTTTGAAAGGAAAAGGGCTCCCAGCTCTGAGTTTGCAGAGAGGTCTCAGTCTGCAGCACCCTGCACCACCCCTCTAGGGATGAGCACTGCCAGAAAGGAATAAAATGTCTGATTGGAGTCACCCAGATGCCTGGGTGCCACTTTTGTGGCCAAATCCACCTCCTCCATGGCACTGAGCATGGCAGTGAACAGGTAAGCAAGGTTGTTTCATGGGAATAACTTAAAACAGCTCCTTCATATAAAATGTACCCTTCCAGATTAGTGGAAGAACATAAAAAAATGGAAAAACCCAAGCACAAAACAAGTAAAGGCTCTTCTCAAGTTTAAAGCTCAGACTAAAGACACTTTTCAGCTGCTTATTTGGGGCCATTATTGCCTATCATGTGAATGATTAGCTGGAGACACATTAAGACACACATTGTACACCCAATATTACAGTCTGCCCACAAACCACATCAATTTTCAATGGAAATCAGTACTCAGGGACATTAAAAAAATTATTATTTTTGACCCGCTCAATGCCTGTACTCTGTCAGGAACCTTTATGCTTTGCTTAAATTGGTGGTAACTTGAAAGAGCCCTCATGTGGTACTGATGTGTGCAGAGCTTTTAAAATGTCCTTCATGGGATTTCTTTCTTCCCTCTAAAGCAAACACAAACAATATTATGCAAGCATCATAATTTCTATTCTGCTATCCTTGGTATTTGCATCTGTATGGCAGCAAAATTCCATTTTACAAAACCCAGCTGGATTATGTTTTGGACCTGCAGAAATAACTTCAAGCCAACAGTTCCCATATCTGTTAATACAATACCTTGAAGATTTTTACATGCAAATTCAGTGAAGAAAAGTGGAGACAAATGAGCAAGGCTTTGCCTGCTGTTAATTGCCAGAGGGGAGCTGGGGGGCTGGGGGTGCCAGCAGCCTGGAATGCCCTCCCTGCTCCAACTGCTGGGCTTGGCACACCCTGTGCCTCAGCTCTCCCTCTGAGGACAGCTCAGCAGACACCACACCAAGCACCTCATTCATCCTCTCTGCACAGGCAGAACAACAATGATTTGTAAAAAAACAACAATAAATAATTGTAACGTTTTCTCTACGTGGCTCTCCAAACACAACAAAAAGCATCTGCCACTGAAAAGCATCTTTCTGTTTTCAGGTGTTAAACAAAAGACTACTACACCCTCAATAACACACAAACTAACATTTTTACTATTGCCAAAAGAAACCAAACCTTTTACCAAACCATAAAATAGCCCAGCAAAGTATTTGTTCTGGAATATATTAGCTGAAAAAATTATATTAGACTTGCAAAAGTGGATTTAAAGCAGTGATGCGTGGGAGCAAAAACACCACCTAGTTTAAAAACACAGTGATTTAGTTTGACCATCTATTACTTGTGGCACTCATTCTAGAGCTGAAGTCCCCCTGCCTACAGGCTCCTGGGTATGGAAAAGAGCAGGAGGGGAAGCAAGTGCTGAAGTCACCAAGTCCCCTGCTATGGAATTTGTCTCCATTTTAGCTTTTGTGAGCTCCTTACCCTCCTGCTTTTTCTGCTTTTGAAGCCAGGTGTAACTCATCTCAGACATTCTCTCAGCATTTATATTTATATTCTACCCTGTGACGTTCTCAGACCTGCAGGAAAACTATCCCAGTGCTCAGAGTTTCCCAAAGCTGATGCAGTTAATTCCCTTTGCTTTGCCATACGCCTCACAGCCTCAGCCAAAGGGGTCAGCAAGAGGGAGGAGATGACATTTCACATCTCTAATTCCAACTCGGAGTGAGTTTTCAGAGCGAGGTGCAAGATTTAACTGCTGCCTTCCTATTTCTATGTAGCAGAAATCTACGTGGAAAGCTCAGCTCAGGGAACAACCTTCCTTTTCTGAAAAAGAGACCCCACACCAGCAGTTTGCATGATTTCCAGGGATGGCAAGTAGCAGGCAGGAAAGGGGAGCAGGCTGCTGTGCCTCTCCTCTTGCTGGGCTGTTTTCTCATCCTGCAGATGCTGGGGGCTGCTCACGCAGTCACGGTCGTGCTGCACCCAAGATTTTCTGGTTGCACTTGGCAGGAGGTGCTGAGTGCTTGGCAGGCACACAGACACTCTGCAGTGCCCTGCAGCACGAGCAGGGGCTTCTGCAGAGAACCTCCAGGAACAGAGAGGGTTACCTGCACCCACTGCTGATGGGCAACGAGCTGCTGAGCTCTCTTCCATGGTACAGAAGTAGCACAGAATTCACGCTCAATGCACACCCTCACCACCCTGTGCTTGGAGGCTGTGCCCTTCTCTGACCAAAGGACTATGTACAGCAGCTGATTCTAAACCCACCTGGGTTTAGTGTGAAAACCCACCTGGGGCAGCAGACACCACAGCAGGTTTGTTCCAGGGTCAGCCTGTGAGCAGGACCTCTGTGACTGCTGCCCCCCACCTGGCACACACCTTCTGGAGACCCCCTGGAGCATGCAGAGTTAGCAGCTGGTCACTCAGGAGGTCACTGGTTTGAAAAGCTCCCTGCCAGCTGGCTGGAAATTAATTCTGTAAGTGTGATTAAAGGTGTTGGGGCTGGTCATGGCTGACAGGAGCAATGAAGGATTCCAGAGCACAACAAACAACAGCCACTGCTGTGCTGCACAGGATGGCCACTGGCCACGGTAACTCACTAGCCACAACAGGCTGAGAAACACTGATTTAATAACCCACCTCTACGTGGCTGAAGAAGCAGCCCAGAACTTTGTAATGCAATGGTTTGGGGAAGAACAACACATTTCCAAAGAGGACCTGAGGGGATGAGGGAAGACACCACACTTGGCCACGGCCCCAGGGAGGACCAGTGCTGGCAGCAGCTGCAGATCACCAGCAGCAGCACGGGCTGAGCATCATTTCATGGGGAAGAAACAGCCCAGATTAAGTTACTTTCTGAAAATGTCAATGAGGCCACGGTGGCTAAAATGATTAATATTTTTTTCCAGCTCTCAGGAACCCAGTGACTTCTGGATGCGAGGTACACGGGCGTGCTGTGATGGAGGGCTAATTAAATCTGAGGCTTCAGCCAATTTCATTAAAGACATAAAACATGGTAGTTGTCAACAAGGGGCTGCACCAGCTGGAAGCTCAAAGTTCGGCACTGACGTGTGAAAAGAAAACACACTAATCTTGCTTAATACTTAAAATCTTGATTTTAAATAACACCTCATTTGCTGGATTTGTTGAATGAGGCTGTCTGACCCTGAATAATGCATCCCTCCTCCCAGCCCAGCACTCGCAGGATTCCAGGCTCCAGGTTGTAATAGAGATGTTTTATCTTTGTACCAGCCTCTCATTACAGCCTGCAACAGGAATAGGAGATGACACTACAAGGGCCAATTTATGTGACAATAACAGAAATGAGAAAGGAAATTGATGCCAATTTTTATCTATCTTGACACAATCTTTGAACCGTGGTTTTGAGCTTACTCAGAGGTTGCAAACCAACAGAAATCTTAAGGATTATATATTGCAGAGGTCTGTGCCTGTGTATCCATCCATCCATCCATCCATCCAGATACACTTAGATAAAGGCAAATCAATACATACATTTTTACATATAATTTTGCAAATAAGGGGTTTGTGATTATACCTTAGGTGCACGTAGGAGCCAGAACTGATGGTGCTATCAATAATTCTGCTTTCAGTTACATGCAGCTTCACTATGGGGTCTAATTGTTTAAGCTGAAATTTTCTAGGTTGGAAAATGTGAAATTTCTATGTTTAATTTTCAGACAAAACACTTCCAAATATGAAGTCAAATTCAATATTTAAAAAGTGTCTAAAAATCCGCCCAGGTAGCCTATGGTCACTGTGGTGAAATTCCCTCATTCCTGTGTCCTTCTGCTCTCCTTCACCAGACACCAGGAAAATCCCAGGCTTCAAATAAACAGAAATTTGCACATGCTCCAGAAAGATTTACCTTTTGCTACAAAATATTCTCTAAAAAATCCTCCAGCTCTTAACATGCTCCACTCCCTCAGACAAAAAACCAAATCAAAATGCAATAACAAAACCAAAAAATTATGTTCAGATATAAATTTGAACATGTTTTAGAAAAACAGTCTGTTGGCAGAATATTCCTGAGCATCAAACTTTGCTGAACAGCTGAACTGCCATTCTGATTATTCTACCAGAGAAGTCAGGTGCACACAGGTCTTTTGCCAGAAGGTTACACATTTAACTACTCTTCTCATTACCTTAAAATTCATAACATTTGTTTCTGAATTCCCTAACAGAGATATTTATGGCATGTAAACAGACTAGCCTGAGCCTCAACAGGTTCCCTAGGTGCTGAAATGTGCAGGATCTGCAGAAATTGCAGGGCCGGTTACAAAGCTGTTGACTATATTAAAAAGAAAACATTTGCAGCATGGTCACTGCATCATTTCTTGCTTTGAATCCCTCCCTGCTCCCAGGCTCCCCCTCCACCCACCCCCACTCCTGCTTCACCCCCAGACCACAGGCTCAGAGGCTCAGGAGTGTTGCACTCTATAAACCAACAAATTTTTTTTTTTTCTCCCCATTTTTCACGCTCTTCTAAAATATTGGCCCCAACCTATGGTGAAGGAAACAACTCAATAGAGCTATTTCCCCAGGGGGAGGCAGTTATTAATAAGTACACAGCCACTTGCTTTACACCCTGGAACACGAGTCAGGATTTATAAGGGGAGTTGGATCTATGTAACGCGTGTGTTTATGGAGCTGTATTGATAATTATCAATACTATTAATCTTCTAAGCACTTGTTTAGAAAGATTGCAGCCATACATCACTTATTGCTGGAGGAAATTAATAAAAGCCTAAGGAATTGCTCAGCAGCCAGCCTGCTGGCTGGGGTGCTGAGGACTTGGTGTGACCAGCAGTCATGTTTCAAGCTGTAAACTGCCTCATGACACTGAACAATCCACAATTAAAGGGCACGTCTATAAAACAATACAGATTTCTTTGTTTATCTCTGCAGACCGTACATTAAGGCATCTTTAATACATCTTTGTCTCTGCTGGCAAAAAAATGAATTAGAGAAATATGTTAATTTTGTCTGGAGCTTTCAGTTAACCCTGTCTGATGCTCTGCAAGGCAAACATGTTTCAATTAAAAACAATTAGAAATCTCCACGGTGCAATAATGAACAGGACACCGTGTCTTCCATCACTGCTCTTCATCAGTCAAGGATTTGCCTTCTTCAGCTATCCTGAAACTGTGCTGCAGTGTCTGATCAGCAGCTCAGTGGCACCTTTATGAGCCATAACACCGAGCTGGAAGAGTGCACTTGACAAGCTGGAGATGCCAATGCAATTAAACCAACATGACACACCCTGTGTGGACACTAATAGGCTAGAAGTACAGCACTAATTAGACAATTAAAGAGGGAAAAAACCCATTAGCTTGCTCTAGGAAGATATCCCTCTTTAATGGCAAATAAAAAGGTCTCCTGTAAACATTCCATTACTCACCAAGATGTGAAGCAGGGCGTACCGTCCAGCACCACGCTGCAGGTATCAGAGGAATGGTTCTGATGGACACGTCTCAGCTGGGAGCTCCACCACAACACCTCCCCCACAAAGAGCTCCCTCCCTGGTGTCCAGTCAAGACCTCCAGTCCATCCCACAGGACTCAATATCCCAACCACAGAGGACAGAAAGCGGGCAGTGTCTGCACAGGTCTCTCCAGCCTGACCTGAGCTCCGTGGTGCTGACACATCCAAACCAGGACCAAGCCACTCAGGCTGAAAACCTTCAATGAACTCAGCCTTTTAACGAGCCCTGAAAGCTTGCCAGTGTGAACCAGAAAGATAAAAATGAAAGAAAAGGCCAGAATTCTGTCTTTCTGGTCAAGTGCCAGTCTGCCACTCACTTCAGCAGAAGAAGAGCTTGAAGGGGTGCAGCTACTTGTCCATCCCCAGTAACAGCCTCCTCACTGGGCAGCACCTTTGCATAAAGCACATTTTAAACAAAACCCACCAGACAAGCTTTACTTTATTTTCACTCTGCATAACTGTTGCAAAATTCTACATTTTGCCAAAGAAAATTGGAAGGAAGGGGAGCACCTTCGCACCCTCTCCACCCAGACACCTGGCTGCACCACCTCCCTTCCTAAGAGTTTTTGACCTTGCTGGCCAAGTTGAAGGACATTTGCTACAAGCAGAGATTTCTGAAGGACATGTCAGTGGGACTGGTACAACTCAGTGGTTAGAAGAAGGATCCACCAACACTGAGCATCTCTCTCACCCTTCTGCTGCAGGCAGGCAGCCACCAAGTTGAGATGTGTGACTGAAGGGCAGGCAAGCTGCACAGCAAATGACCCAGGGGTGTGGGAGGGAGTCCTGGCACCACAGGGAAATTGTGGAGACTGCTATGGGAAGGAGGCACTGGGGGCAGAATGGAGGATGCTGCTATGACAGGCTATGCAGGAGATAAATCCCTGGGAAAATAAGACTCAGCAAGTTCACAGGGACTGTTCTCTTTATCTTTGGGTTTCTGCAGTTCAGGAATGCTTGCAGAGGTTTGGATGTGAAAACATAATAAACCTGGGCCCTGCTGAGTTAACGCTGTACCAAGCAAGGGAAGCAATATCACCAAATTTCCCACAGGAGCCTGCAGTTCCTCTTGGACTGATCCATTCCTTTCTCCTTCAGGCACATCAGCTCCTCCAGGAGAGACGTGTTTCTGGTTTTCTCAGGCACTTTGAAGCCCTGGAAGCTGGATTCACAGAAGCCAGGCAGGCACCAGAGCTGGCCAGCCTGTTCCTTGCACTCATGCAGAGCCTCCCAGTGACTGGCAGAGAGGCAGAGGGCTGGCACAGACACTTGTTACTGAGCTCTGGCACACACACTGTAAAACAGAGCTTAAAGTGGAAGATAAGGCAGGACAGGAGAACCTGTGTCCCCTGGCTTCATCCACAGTCATCCTCACCCTTCCTACTGCCTGAGCAGCACAAGCATCAGCAAGCTAGTTATTGCTAAAGTATACTAAAAAAAAAAATAAATTACCCATTTACAAAGCAAAACAAGCCCAAACCAGCTGGTCCATCCCAGAGCTCCTTTTTCCCATGGCAGATTTCCTCCTTTTCCCCACACTAGTGCTTTTTGCTCTTGACAGACATCCTTACAGGTAACCACAGCCACAGGTGTTCTCCCAGCCAGACCATTGCCTGGGGATACACGAGTGCACCCTCAGCACTGGGGTAGGAAAACCCCACCCGGGATGCAGATGCTGATGTTCCCATGGTCAGTAGTTGTATTGCCTGACTGGATAGCTGTATCTTTGCTGTTCAGCAGGCTGGGGCTACTGGGATTACTGGGTTTCAGTGGGGATGCAGCTGGCCATGCTTCCGAGCCTAAAATTTCCACCTGCAGGAAGGTGTGAACTGTAAATGCTGTGTGTGAAATCTGCATGCAGAGGGCCAGGAAGGGGACTGACAGAGCTTGACATGATCTGCATAGAAGAGAGAGAGGTGGGACCTCTGGGGGAGCAGAGTGGGCACCTTCTAATCACAGCTTCACTGCTGGGAGAGCAAAGCTCTGCAACAGTTTTTCATGGAATACTGGCCAAGCCATTTAAAATCAGACATCTGTTCATCTTATCCTTGTGCAGATATCTGTGAAATACAGCCAGAATTGTTACTAAATCATGCACCAGCAGAGCTGTGCTAGGCTTCCTGACAGCAAGCAAACCCAAGGCAAGGCAGTGATCACCCTGTCCTTATGCAAAACCACCATCCTGTCCCAGCTCTGCTGCAGGGAACAGCTATCAAATATTTCCTGGGCTATCAACCCAACTCTGACCTCAGCCACAGAAAGGTAAATCCAGGGTGAGTCAACCAAGCTCCAAGGAGATGTTTCCCACTCCAAGGAGCTGCAGGAGAGCAGAGGTGGCCCCTGCAGAGCCAGGAGCAGGCTCAGCCCTTCCCAGCACTGCTGCCAGGCACTGAGGGGATGCACAGACATGGAGAAGCCACCAGGATGGAGAGAAAGAGACAGTCTGAGACATTTCCTTCATGTGCAAACTCAAAATGACACAAAGAAAGCAGGCACAGAGTGCTGTAAGGCTTGCAGATCTCTTGGTAAAGATCTCTTTGGTCTATTGTCATATGCACAGAAAGCAAAAACCATCTGGCACAGCTCTGGGGGTTGGGCAGCCCTGCCAGCCCCCTGCTCTGCCAAATAGTGTGCCTGGGGAGGTGAGATGCACCACAGGAGATCAGACTGACCAGGCACTGCTTCTAGAGAAACCAAATGGCAACATGTTCCTGCTCCTTCTTTGAACAAGGACGATGAGAAAGAAGAAAATCTTTACTCACCTGTGGTGGTCTTTGGCACTTATTTACCTCTGAGACCTGGTCTGTCCTTACCATTAGGGGCTGCAGGAAACTCAGACACAGAGAACTGAAGCAGACTGCCCAAGATGACAAGGCTCTTGGGGAGCAATCATCACTTCAGCATTTTCTGAGTTAAAATCAACACTCTCACCAAACATCCTTTTGCCTCCTCTCTTGGGTTGGTATTAAAGAAACAAGAACAGGGGAAATATACCATGAAGTGTTCTCCCCACACGATGTACTGAAGAGAGATTTTAGGCTTTGGTAGTTTTTTCCTGGGATATATATCTTAGCAGCTATTACTTTGGTTGCCTATGTTAGGGAAAATCCCTGACTTCTCTAAACTCCACAATTTTCTTTATTTCTGTAAGAAAATACAAAGAGGGACTGTCATAGCAATGCTAATCCTCTGTGAGAAACTGCAACCCACAGGTGAGTAGAAGGGAAGTCACAGAGAGAACCTCAACTCCTGGTGTAACCCTGTGGTTGTGAGGATACAAGGGTGAGGAAAGTCTGCTTTTTATGGAAACATTTAACACATCAATAGGAATACAAATCAAGCTCCATTAATTTAGCTTTAAATTTTAATGACTCAGGATGTGCAGTTTATAGAAAGAAGGATTTACTTAATAAAATATTAATTTTTTTTTTTTTTTTTGCTAAAAAGAACCACAAATTGCAAGTTAATGTAGCTTTCCTAAAATAGACCATCAAAATCTGAAAAATGTCTTGGTGCTTTAATATTGCCAGGAGGGTGAACTGGCACCATTTTTCCAGGAATCTGAGGCTCAAGCACCTTTCCCAAAGTCAAGCAGGATACCTGGACCCAGATCTCCAGAGACCCCCCCAGACCATCCTGGTAGGGATGTGGCTGACACAGGAGTCTCTGGTGTTCTCAGCCACCAGTGGTGGGATTTTCATCTGAAGAACATCAGAGCTTTGATCACCTGCTTTTGGTGCTTCGTTTCCCTTTAGGCAAGAGGACCATCTCATTCCTATGGATAACTTTACTCTGTGCTTAAACACAACACTGGGAAAGTGAGTCACTCAACAAACATTCAGCTTCAGCTTTCCTGAAACCAGAAAAACTGAAGAATATGACTAAAAAAACTGAAGAGCATCTGCAAATGGAAGTCCATTGGTTTCACACTACAGCACATTGCTGCTTCAGTTTCCAAGTTGGCAACTAGGGACTTCAGACACACAAAAGTAATAAAATTTGCATGATCACCTAATGTCTCCATTAGTCTGAGGAGCTTTGGGACTCAGGGAGCAGAGAAAAGGTTGTAGGACAGGATAAGAGAAAACAACATGCAGAAACCCCCCCACAAGCCCAGTGATTAGGGAGCTGCCAAGCAATGGTGAAGATCCCTTTCGGTGTCTGCAGGATGAAGAAGATATTTAGTGACTGGACCTGACAAAAAGGTGTCAGCGAGGGTAAAAGAGACTCACGTTGAGCTGGAGGTCATCTGTCCACTGCCCCACGAGGCGGTACCCCGGGGTGCTGGTGTTGGTGCTGTGGTACTGGAAGATGTCGTAGCGCCCAGGGGCATCCCCGTTCTTGTTGAACATCACTGGGGTGCCAGCACTGCCTGGGGGAAGGAAACAAGACCAAATCCAACCAAGGCCAAATCTTGACAGTGTCTGTTTTATTTAGTCACAGGGCAGAGCTTTCAGGTCGCCTCTCACCCCAGGCAGCCAGCCCAGCTCCTTCAGGACACCAGCCCTCTGCCAGAGGTTCACTAACACCCCCCAAACCTCCTGACTGAACAGAAAACTGAGCAAACTGGATCAGCCTGCCTTCACTCCAGCTTTGCACAGAGCAAGAAATATCAGAAGGCTTTTCCTCCTGCCCTCCAGCCTCCCCCCCATCTCTCTTTCCTCAGGGAGCTCTTCACTGAAAATCACTCCGGTGAATGGAGCCTCTAAATGATTTTTTTTTTCCCCCAGAAAATGTTCCATCTGCTTCTGAGAGATACTGCTGTCAGAAGGCAGCCCAGGTCTAGTGAATCTTGAGTAGCAACCAGAAATAGCTTCCTCCTCCACAATATGTTCTTGCTCCCATAAATCAACATGCATTTGGGATGGAAAAGAACAGATGAAGCTACAGGGACACCCTGCCCTGGGTAGCCCCTGATTTAGGCTCTGTGACCCTGGCACAGGCTGGAAAGTGTCTCAGTCAGGAACAGCTGATGGTCAGGATGCTGAATTCACTTCAGGTGCCATTTACTAAGGTGACTAACACAGGTGAGGAAGAGGAGGGTGAGCAGCAAGACAAGGATACCCCTCCACCCTCCTGGATACCTCCTGCCATCCAGCAGCCCAGCGGTGGGATGGACCATTCCTCATCCTCAGGAGAGCTCTCATCAGAACATCTGAATTTCAATCACCAGGGCGCCAGACGTGAGCCCTTTCCAAGATGAGAATTCAAAGAACTGTTGCATTTCCTCAGATCTCTGGGTGAAAATTTCAAGGGTGACATTCATTTTGAGACATATTAAAATAGGTTTCAGTAGGGTAGAGTAATGTTGTGTCAAGACTGAAGATTATGACAGTACTCCAGCAGATCTATATTCAAAGCTTCCTCCTCCTGCGTAACTTTTTTCCCTAAAGCAATGAAAAATCTCTCCAGTTGTAGCACTGAACTTTAAGATTATGATTTTCTTCATGATTCCTATTCTTCATTGAATTCCAGTGAGTGAAAAAAGACTTGAAGGAGTGAATTAGCATAGTTTCCATTCTAGCCTGGTAAATTGTTTCCTGTCTCTCCTACAATCCTCTGAGATCAGATACAGATTCAGTTCAAAGGCTGGCATGGAAAATCTTCCCCAGAAATCTCCCCTTCCTGGTTCCTTATGAGCACAAGGCAGATATTTAATTGTCATTACAGATTAACACAGCCAGAATACATTCACAGTGAAAACACTTAAAGTGAATAAGAAGGAATGGCTGTAATTCCCAGGCTCCTTTGGCAAGCCAGCACAAATGGTAAATGGGATTTAGCTAATCATGACTCTGAAAGTCTGCATGTTATTAGTTAAGCTTGGTTTTGTTGGAGATGACAAAAAAAAAAATAAAAAAAAGTACAGATGTAAAGGGCAGGAGCTCATGTGAGGCTCCCAAAATGCAGCAGGGATGTTGTGGATTCCCCACCCCCTGACAAAGCCCTGGCCTGGGCATGCAGAGCTGGTCCCTAACGTGAGAACATCCCTCCAAAATGGGCCATTTCTATGGTTTGCAGGAGCAAGAGAAGTTTGGGTTGGTTACTGCCAATTGTTGCTGTGCCTGGTTGCAGCAGACAGCCTTTAAACACTGACATTTAACAGAATCCTTAGGATCAGTGGCTGCCCTGGGATGCTAGGGGGCTGCAGACCCCACAGCAACTGGGACCATGCAGCACTCTCTGCTGGGTCACCTCCTGAGGCCCCTAAAGGCAGAGTCCCCTGGGACACCCACCTCACACAGGGATTTAAAGGGATTTTCCAGCCACAACAGTTCTATGATCCTATGGGATGGATACCTGGCAGGCAGCAGGAAACATCTGTTGCTATCTTCAGGTACTTTACAGGAAAAAAAAATGCTGTGAAAAGTCTGGGGTCTGTAGGGAAGGCAAATACCTATGAGAACACAAAGAAGTGATGATCTCCAGACATAAGTCAAGCAGAGGCTCTGGTTTCCTGACTTTGAAGCTGGAGCAATTGGACTCCTGGCCAAGGATCTGCTTAGGAAGTGCAGAGCTCCTTTAACCCCTTGTGGGCTCTGCTGAAGCTCTGTGGGTACCACTGCTCTCAAGGGACCTCTTGGTCCTCTTTACATTGCTCCAGCAGCTCAGCCCCCACTGAGCTCAAGTTCCTTTGTGCCCTGGTGAAAACAATAAAAAGTAATGAGTGAAAAGACCATTAGAGAGACAACACAGTATTTTAAAAAATGATCCTAGTTGTTATTTGGCTGCTTGGTCATCTGATTATTAGAACATCTGGTAGGCTTGTTGGTTTGGTTTGGTTTGTTTTTGATAATTCGGGATTTATTTTCCTTCTAGTTAGATTTGCAAGAGCTTTGCTCAGCCCCAGGGAGCACTTCAGAAGGCAAGCAGGAGCCTCTGGACTGCAGCCCTCTGCTCTCTGGGGCTGTGGCACTGGAATTCAGCTGCAGCTCCCAAACCATCAGCTGCCTCTGCATCCCCCAGCCAGGGAGCTGACACCCCTGTGCCTGCAGCATGCGAGCACAAAATGACAGCAGCTGACTGAACTGGGAGGATTTGGAGCTCTTAATCAGGACAAGATGAGCAATGCATTGAGAGGCAGAGGTGCCAGAGAGGGGCAGGCAGCTCAGGTTTGTTCTTCCCTCCGTGGTTCCTGCAGTTTGAGGACCTGAAGGGCTTGTAGGAAGAGAATCTTCAGCTTTTCCACTGGCAAAAGCACAACCCCTTGGCACTTGGAGGTTTTTAGAATCTCACCGCATGAGCACCTGAGGTTTTTAAATTTTCCACATTTTGTGCCTTTTTGTTCTCCAGGGAGTGTGATGATATCAAAATTCATCCTCAGCTCCAAGTACAAATCCAGTCTCTCTTCATTAAAGTGCTGCTTGAGCTCTTTCTGCATGAATGTGATTACTTCTGCAAGGAAGTAGAGGCTCCAAAAGCAGGTACAGGCACGGTGACAAGGACACCTATTGCATGCAAAGAGGAGCTCATGGGCTCAGGATGCTTGCAGGTGGGCTACCTTGTTCTCTCTGGCAGTCTGGACAAAGCATTCCCACTGCTCTGCTTCCTGGTTTTGCTACAGATTTTGGTAAAGACCAGGAGGATGGGATTTTAAGCATAGGCTAACTATTGCTCTCCATGTCCTGACTGTGACGAGAAAGAGCTGCACCAGTGGCTCAAGGATGGGCAAGTTAAGAGCAAGGCTAAAGCCAAGGCAGCTGCACAAGCCCAGCAGCACACTCTGTTCCTGCCCTCCCAGGCATGACCCGATGGCCAAGGATCTTGTAGACACCAGCACCCACACCCCAGGAGCTCCCAGGCTTTTCAGGCCTCCACCCAGGTAGCCAAGAGAAATTAAAAACACTTAAAGCTCTCTTGGCTTTGCCACCATTCTAACAAGTGCTAAAAAGCCAAGCAGTGCTTCAGTCCCTGTGCTGGACACGAGGTCCCTGTGTGTGTGCAGAGAAAGGCACCATGTGGCCACGTCACAAGTGTTGGTGCCTCTAAAGCCACAGTTTAAAAGCCTAACCAAGGGAACATCAGTAAGGAAGCTGAAGTTGGTGCAAACCAGCTCTTGAAACTGGACAGTAGGTAATTTTTCCTTGACACCCAGTTTCTCAGAAATTATTTCCCAGTCCTTTTACAATGCTTAGAGGACCATTCACCCTCTTTCTGTGCAAGAACTGTCAGGAGATGCCTGTGTGTGAGCTGCTTGCAGTACTGAGATGGCCCAAGTGCAGTACTGCTCAGGGACTCTGTGCTATTTCTACAGAAGCTTTGTCCTTTATAATTACACTTCCAAAATGAGGGAAGTGGAACCCTCCAGGCCTACTCAGATCATTCACCTAAAATTTGCTCCTGGCTGTAGTTGACAGCACTTACTTACTTCAAGAGAAGAAATTTAAATCTCCTCATTTTCACCTTGCTATTTTTAAGCTAATTTGTACAGGGAGGAAAAATACTCTTGGCAGAAAGGACCAAGCTTAACCATGAAGTATCATCTGTGTTCCTACCTTTAAACTTCTCAGGTCCTATTGTCTATGTTAAGTTTTGTGAAGTTTATTATATAAAAATGTTTATTTATCAGGAACACCTCCCCAGGCTGCCCAGCTGGAGCGCCCACCCTCTGCCTGCCTCTCACATTTTAATACACATCATTTTCCCAGTACTTCCCTAACCCTGTTTTAAACATGGATTTGGAGTTTTGTTCCCTCCTGGTCAAATCTCAGCTCCCTCTCTTACACAGAGCCAGGGCAGGAGTGATGAGAGCTGGTAAGCACACCAGGGGGTCTGAAGGGGAAATCACCCCAGGGTGGTGTAAGCCATCTGCTTGGCTGCCTCTGGGCTGGCTGCTGGTGAGTGTTTGGTAATGAACTAAATTAGAGTAACAGAGTCAGGAAATGTTGCTGATATCCATCCCCTGCAAGGAAGAGAAAATCAGGTGCAAGGGGCTGAGGCTGGTACTCCAGCCCTCCCTGCCAGGCTTGGGCAGCAGCAGGGGATAGATGATGAGCAGAAAAAGAGATTAAATTCTCCCATCCACATTCTCAGGATGTTCTGTCTCCTCTGGAGCATCACTGGGGGTTGGGGTGCCTGCTCTTCCTGCACCCCCTTAGCTCTGGCTCTGCAAGCAGACCTGGCCCTTAGGCTGTCCCCTGCCTTCTCCTGAGCAAGGGGCTGGCTGGCTACCAGAATCTCATCCCCTTTGGTTTTGCCAAGTACAGGAAACAATCTAAATAAAGAGGAACGGTGCTGTGTTATGCTAACAACCTCCTGGGGTTTCAGCTGGCATATTGACTCTGTGACAAGCTCAGGCTTTTACCCAGCTATCCCTCCCCTAGGAAATCAGTCTTCTGGAAGGCATCCTGAAACAGCAGCAGTGGTTTCTGCCTTTGGACAAGAGTAGCCCCTATTTGCCTTGGCTCAGCCATGATGTTTTCAAGGAGATACTAAACAAACACACCCCTCTGCCCCAAACTCGAGCGAAACAATTAAAAAAAAAAAAAAAAAAATGCATTGAAGGAAAAAGAAAAAAAAAACCCACAAAAACTAAAAACCAGAAAGGAAACCAAAAGCAGGTGCAGAGGAAAGGCACAGAAGAAAGGCAGGCCCAGGGGCAGGGTGCCCTGCAGCAGCAGTCCCCCCAGCTCACCGTTGAAGCTGACGCTGCGGATGTACTTGAGCAGCTTCTTGCCCCCCGCCTGCTCCATCTCAGGGCAGACCCCGGGGTAGTCAGCACAGAGATCTTTGTTCATCTGGTGGAGGGCATGGGCCATGGCATACACGGCGTCGATCACAAACTGCACCTTCCCCTCCTGCTCGTAGTGGGAGTCTTTGCCAATCCTCTCCTGCCCTGCATGACAAAACCAAACACAGGGGCACACACAGGGACAGTAAGGGACAGGGTTTTCCCGACATCAGGTACAAATGAACCCTCTGGGAGCACATTTAGGCACCTTTTAGGCGATGCCATAAAACATTCTGAGTCCTGGTTTTACTGATGAGACCAAACCCAAACCTTTTTCCTGATCACCAACATTCCTTCTGCCATAGTCCAGAGAAACAAACCCCACTGCAGCCTGAAACCTCCAACCCACAGGGACCACCTTACAGAGAGACAACACCACCTCCCTTTGCCCCCAGGCAGGGCTCTGGGAGAACTGGGGACTCAGAACAAGGCTCAGCTGGTATTCTACAGGCTGGTGCAAACCCAGCCTCCAATTGAGAGGCAGAGCCAGGGAAGGAAGAAAGGCTCAAGCCAGACACAAGCAGAGGGGTGCTCCTGGGTTTTAAAGCTCTTCTTTTGTTTTCGATTTTTTTTTAACTTGTTCATCTCCAGGAGCCATGCAATAACATTATTTTTGTCAGCAATGAAGTAGCTGACACTCAAGACACATGGACACAAAGTGATTGCAAGAGAAGGCATTTTTGGACCATGGGTTTCAGATGGAGTACCTTGGGATGCCAGGAGAAAGATGGAACACAAAAGCCATTTATTGACATGAGCATTTTTTGCTTCCAAAAGATCTATTTGAAGGTGATGACAAATAATTTAACC
The DNA here is from genome assembly GCA_038090715.1 of Florisuga fusca. Classification (NCBI taxonomy): domain Eukaryota; kingdom Metazoa; phylum Chordata; class Aves; order Apodiformes; family Trochilidae; genus Florisuga; species Florisuga fusca. Next base: position 20,129,030 of record JAAWXA010000016.1, on the reverse strand, counting down.
TCGCTTCCTACTAGAATCTCAAGTGCTCATCATCATGATTCCTAAGAGACTGAGCACCTCGGTCTCTTGCTTCAGGCAAATCTTCACGAGAGAAAAATACTGCAACAAAAAGAGGGAAAAGAAAAAAGCCCCAAACTCAGAGAGAGAGAATACAGAGAGAAAGAAGCCCTCTTGTACAAGGCCCTTTCGGATGACACAGAAATGCAATGCAAGTTTAAGAGCTCCTGGTCACACTTCCTGCATCTCCATGAAGGCAACACTTAACACCTCCTGGGATGGGAAAGGAGCTGACAGCACCAGTTTGCACATTCCATTTTCCCAACATCTCTGCTTCAGCTGATTCTTCTGGACTCGCCATTGATCATCACATAATGTGGGGAATTTGTTGTAATGTATAAATAGTGTTCCAAGCACAACTTTTACAGCATGTAATTCAGAGAGACAGACAGCAAAACCCCACTGGATTGCTGCTTACATGGTATGAATTCAGACATGGGCTCAGCCTCTGAGGGGTTAAAGATGTTTCCAGAGGAATGTACGTCACAGAGCAGCTGAGAACCCGGTGATAGTCATCCTGAGCAAGAGATTTAATTTAAAGACTGCAGAATGCTCGTGGTACCAAACAAGCAGCTATTATTTGTACCAGTTAGAATTCAACATCTGGCTAAGTGCTGATAGAAAAATCTGTGCTCTTCACCCAAATCCAGCATGTTCAGCATCATTAGAGACCTGCTGCCTGGTGGGAGCACTCAGCCAGCCCTGCTGCTGCAGCTACAGCCACCAGTCCCTAACCAACCCCCACCAGTCCCTAACCAACCCTCACCAGTCCCAAACCAGCACCACCAGTCCCTAACCACCGAAGGGCCCAGGCTGGGGAGCACATCCTGTGCAGCTGCCAGGGCTGCAGCCAGGGCACTCCAGACTGGTGCAGAACAAAGGGATCTCTCTTTGTTAGACACCCAGGGCTCTCCAAAGCAAGATCAGAGCTGTTGCTCTTCAGCTACCCACCCGTGGTACAGACACTGCTGTACGTGTGGGAGGGGAAAAGTCCAAAGGCTTCTCCAAATCAGCTTTTTATTTGGAAGTAGCTGAGGGAAACTAACGATGTTCTGGAGTAAATATTGTTGTTTAAACAAGCAGAGTATGGCAATCAGGCCTCTTTGCCATATCATCCATGGATTGTCATTTTACAAAGAAACAGCAGATTCAATAAGAGAGCTCTGAAGTTACAGTCATCTCTCCAGCCCATCCTCACTCAGAAGATCTCATTACAGACAAAAGCCTTTATCTCAAGAGCATCAACACAATCCCCCTGGATTTGCACTGGGAAAGCAGATGAACCTTCAAGTTTCTGCTGCTAACCACACAAGAGCATCTTTCTGTGTTAGGATAAAATTTCATCTCCTTCCTCACCTGCAGAGAGCAGCTGCAGCCAGCTGGGCTGTGCCAGCCACCTACCACTCCCTGATCAGGTGCTGGGAACCAGGCTCTCCCAGTGCCTCCCAGGGTGCTCCTCAGCTGGGAGAGAAAAACCAAATCTGTCCTGGAACTGCTCCTCACTCTTCAGTATTAACGTAAAACCCCAAAGCAGCACAGCAGTGCAGAAAGCCCTACTGAAAGGTTGCTACTCCAATACCAGAAACATCAATATTACATAGCACAGATCATGATAATAAATAAATAAATCTCCAGCAGGTTACAGAGTTTCGATGCAATGAGTTTGGTGAAGCTCCATCCACTCCCACCTGTCCGACAATGATTTTTTCCTCCATTTCCCTGATTCAACCCCCAGGAACAGCGTTCGCTTTCAGGTGTGTTTGTGTATCTGAGGGAATAGATTTTAAATTAGAAAAACCGACCTAATTTTCTTATCTGAGATTCCTTTCTATGCATCCAACGTTCCTATTAAACCATCTGTACCAGGGCTCATTTATATTCCAGTGCTGAAGGACTACAGTCCTAAGAAAACCCAGCAAGGACCTGCCAGCCCAGGCGTAACTCCCAGGCCCTTTGCAGCACAGGAAGGAAGCTTCCTCCAGCAAGAATTGCCAATGAAACCAGGGATCAAGCAGAAGCACAGAAGCAGCACTTTTTAAAGACCTAAACTGGAGCTATCTTCCTATTTCAGCGCTTGGGTAAAAGTGCAGTTTGCAAATAGAGGAGTATGTATGTAAATAGCAAGGAGACAGTTACTGAATCACAGAGCTGTGCTGGCAAATCACCCTGGCAATCCAGAAATAGACACGATTCTAAGAAATGTATCTCTGAGAGATAACAGAGCTTAGAAACCCATAAAACTGGTTTACTTAAAGAATAATTTTTTAGGGTTGGTTTAATGGCGGTTAAACCACCCATTCCGGGGCTCTTTTAGGGATCCCAGGCAGATACATTTTGAAGTAGTACCAAGAGAAGTGAGATGGAAGTAGGGAGGTCATTAAGCTACAAAGCACTCTTGGACAATATGATATGGTATATGGAAAACATTTGGTACAGGAAGGGCTGCAGGTAGCCAGTCAGTTTGCAAGCTGGTGCATAGCGTGGCACATCTGCTCCTGAACTTGTGCACATCACATTTTTCAGGGGGAAAAGAAAAAAGAAAATAATTTTTCTTTCTCATGAGTATTAGCAGTGCTATGTTTAGGCAGTCTGAAGATCTTTGAAGTGCCACCTCACCTGGAGTGAGCTGGACTCGGTAAACAGCAGCTCACTGGAGAGCAGTTTCATTCATAAAGTGTGCCTGGGGGGGTTTTCTTTCCCCCCTTGAGCACTGCATTTTGAGAGAGAGCCCATAGCCCAGCCCTTCATCACAGACAGCAGAAAAACCAGAAGGTGTCAATGGAACCACTCCATACTAATGGAATGTAGTCTGCTGCTCCTGCCTGTGTCATCACTCACACCACAAAGTCCCAGGCAAAAATCCACCCATCCTGCTGGGTCCAGCAGCAGCTGAGGGAGGGGGTGCAAGCTGAGTATTTGACCTAAATTATTCTGCAATTCGTGCACAGGATTCCTGACAGCTTTACATTATGGGTTTGGGTATGTCAGCACCTTGACTCACCAATGCTCAGGACCAGGCTCCAGCCCAGGGCTCCTGCATAGCAGGACTTGTGATAGATGCCAAGGGCAGTCACTGACCAAAGGAAGTGACTGGGAAGAAATAGGCAGCTAGGAAGAAATAATATTGTTGCCCAAAACTTGGGGAAGAAAAAAAAAAATTACTGCTGATATTTTTAAAAACTTGTCCTGAAAATGAAAATAGCAAGAGGGACAGCAACACATCCCGGGCCTCCCCAGTCTGAGCTGCTGAGCCAGGGAGCTCACAAGGCATTCTGCTTGTCCTTGTGTCATGCAGAGGGGATTATCAGGTTCTGCTGCTGGGGCTCGGGTTCCATCCTCCCATCATCTGCGGAAACCTGCCATCCCCAGCCGTGGGCAGCTGTGGGGATGCAGCCCCCAGCCCCTCGCTGGGGATCAGGGGCAGCCCCAGTTCCTGACCTCATTTATCTGGCACTGGGAAGCAGCAGGGTCTTCTGCCACCCCCAGGTCCAGCAGGTATTCATCCTAATGAATGCCATAAAGCTGCTCTCATGAAAAGTGAGTCAGGAACACCATGGCTCCTGGTGTTTGTTTAAAAAAACTCTTCAGCTGTTGGCCATCTGCCACTGAGCTGTTCCAAACAGCTCAGACTATTTATTTGTTTTTCCCGAGATGTGGAATTTTGATAGCATTTTGAAAACTATTTTTCTCTCTGTAGTAAATTGCACTTTGCTAATCTATTAATGCACCAGAGCACTTTTGTAGTCAAATTATGAATAATATTCTGATATCCCCAGGCTCTGCTATTCGATACGTCTTTTGTTTCTCATTATTTTTCTTTCCCTAGCATATGGCTCCATAGAACAAGCCATCTTGACTGCTGGTGGAAAAAAAGACAGAACATTGCTATTAGCTTCCTTACCCTCTAAATTAATCCCAGTTCCTAGCTCCTGGTGTTATTTCAAACCAAAGCACGGATAATTAAGTGGTTTGCAAAAATGCTCCGGGCTGCCTTCCTCCTTCCTCTCCCATGGCCACGAACCACAGTCCAGGGCCACAGCTGACAAATTCTGGGGCTCCCAACTTGGGCTTCCAGCACTGTGGATTCATGGGCTGTTCCTCAGGAGCACCCAGACTCAGCACCCAGACTCAGCACCCTGTCGTGCATCTTTCCTGGTGGCTCCCACAGTGTGCCACACGCTGCTCAGGTTTATTACCCTGCACTTTATACCTGTTCTTTTGGGCACTTTCTCCTTCACTGAACAGAAATCTGACCTCTTCTCCTCTTCCTGAACAGCAGCTGCACCCAAAGCACCCCGAGGTGCAAGGAGGGACAAGCTGGGGTCCAGTCTCTGATGCAGACCAGGGCAGGAGGTGTCTCCCCCCAGCTTTGGAAACCTGCACATCTACACACTCCACTTACTGACTTCTTTTTTTAAACCATTATTCTTACCCACAACAACTCTGCCCTTCACTGAATTTTAACCCCACCTTAGAACATTTTTTGGGGAGACAAACCCAGTCCTTCGGAGAGCCTCTCCTGATCGATGCTTCTGGCATTATCCTAAAGATCTTCTAGTGAGTTTTGGTCAAATTCCAGCCTTTGGGGGTGGTTCCAAATGCCACACTGAACAGCAGGGTATTCCCAGCAGTAACTGTGCTCTTCCTATGCACAACACTCCCACTCCCTTCCACGGAATGAAACCAAAAGCAGGGAAACCGAAATATGGGAAGTTTCCATCAGTTTCCCAAATAAAACATCCCCTCCTGTGAGCTAATTCCCACTGACTAACATCCGAGGCAATTATCCAGCATCACACACTTCAGCTGCTTCTGTGGAAAGTCCAAAGGGCAGGGGAGGGTGAGGAGGGGAGGGTTGGGTGGGTGTTATCAGCCAGGCTGTGCAGTCACAGAATCATTCCGGTTGGAAAAGACCCTCAAGACCACCAGGTCCAACCATCCCCCACGGCAGCACGAGGAGGGGGAGGTGTCTGGACTCACCTGTGCATTTACGGTCCGTGTCCTCCTTCTTTGACCCACTGATGGTCAACTTGCAGTTGAAGTTCTCCTCCCAGTACTCTGCAAACCACACGTTCCTTCTGTTGTTCTCCAGGGTGCGGGAGGTAAAATAGGCATCAAAGCCTGGGGGGGAGAGGCAGAAAGCTGAAGTCTAGCTGGTAGTGAAACGGGAGTTTCCAGCCTGAAAAACAAATATTCTGCTCCTGTCTTCTCCACTCTCCAGCAGGTGTTCATGGCTCTCCCCATGTGAGATGCCCGTGGGGAGGAGAGGGGGACCCTGCCTGCTGGGTCTCAGCAGCTGCACCCTGCAAGTCAGTCCCAGTGCCACCAAGTGGGGCAGAACTCCAGGGAAGGGCTGTGTGAAACAGAGATTTACACTAAAAAGTTACAAGCAAAAATCAAGGGTTAGATACAAACTCACCAGGAGATAGATGATATTCCCTCCTCTTTCCTTTCACTAGGGCACAGACGAACTCAGAGGTCAGCAGGTCTGCCAGGCAGCCCCATGCTGATGGAGACAGCTGAATTCAGTGTTCCCCATGTGACCCTCCAGAACTGCAATCCCAGCCCAAGTGCAGCTACAAAGGAGTTTCTCCCTTAACTAAGAAGGCTGTTGAGGTACTCAAACTATGCAACTCTGAAACTTGGGTAAAGCAGATCAAACTATGCAAGAGGGCTTGGAAGTGCTGGTTGCACACGGGGATGCTCAGAGGCAGATTAGCTGCCATCCCACAGGTGCAGACCCATGGAGGGTGCAGAGCTCAGAGTGTCTGCTCTGCCCCTCTGCTGGGCTGTGCAGCCTGCAGCAGCACTGCAGGAGGGGGTGGCAACACCAAGCCCCAAACTCCTGCAGGCTCTAAACCTCCAGCACGTGGCCCCTTTGGATCCTGTGGTTGGAAATGACAGTAAATACATATTCCACTGAAAGAGAGGAAAAAGTTCCTTGCACCACCGCCAATAATTTCTCTCACTGCAATAGGAGGGTGAATTGGCTCAATCTGGCACTTCTCACAATGAAATTGAGTCAGAGGAAAAACATATGGCCTTGTTAAATTAGCATAGCAATCCATCCACCCTGGGATATAAATAGGCAGCATGTAAACAGATGTTTTCAAATAAGAAAGAAGATCAGGAGTGGGGTCAATCTGTCTCCTTGGATTAGCTTTGTGTACTACTGACCCAACTATAATATACATACATATATATATATATCCCTAATTCTGAGCTCCTGTTCCTGACTTGCACATAAAGCCCACTGCTCATAAAACACCTCCTGTAAACCCATGTGTATGAGCTTTGCTCATAATTAAAAGAACATTTCAGCCATTCAGCAATGCATCCAGGGCTCAGAAAGAGCACAGCTTGCCACCATGCCAAACTGACTGACCTCTGTAACTTAATAAGATAAAATCAATACATCTTGATAAAACTGCAACAGAATTCCATAAGAATTACTCTAAACCTTTACAGACTTAATAACAAATAATAACATTCTCAATGATTTTTTAATGATCCCTCTGCATGCTCAAGAAGGAAGAGACATCCCTATCAAACAGTGTTCATTTTTTATCATTATTTTCTATTGATCATGACAAGAGGTAAGTGACTGACAGAGGGGTGAAGTAGCCAGCCCAATGTCAAATTATTCCTTACTTGGTGGAAGCACTGTGCCAATTGTCCCCCTTCCAAACAGCCTTGGGACCAAGCAAGTCTCCCAGAGCCAGGACCAAGTGGAAGGAGTCCTGCACCACCGCACAGCACCAAGGGCACAGGCACCACTTTTTACTTGATAAACCCTTACAAGTTTTACCCAAAGCACTGTCACCCCTTCACATCTGGGCTGCCATGCACCACAGAGCTTGTCACCCAATTTATAGGTCAGTAAAGTGGGGGGGGAGCATCTTAGGAGCTCCATCATGGTGGCATCCTGCTGGAGCCAAGGGGTTCTTCCAGAGGGGCGCTGCCACTTCTGCTGTCCCAAATCACTGACACATGCTCTGAAGCATCTATTTTGTGTGACAGGAGTGACTTCAAGGGCTCTGGGGTTCTTTAATTAGGAAAAAAATTAAGCCTAATTAACCCACCAGGTTGTTGATGTGCTGCATGTCTCGTGTGCCTGAAGTGCTCTCATTCTCAGCCCATGTGGCTTGTGAGCAAATACAACATACTGACCCAATTTCATACAAGTAGGGATTTTATCTGTTTATGATATTTTTATTCTTCTCTAATTTGGACAAAGTATGTCCACACTTAGAACTGAGTTATACATATTTTATTTACCCAGCCAGTCAGGCATCACCATGATTACTGATGCCAGGGGAGCTGAAAAGAGCTACTCAAATAATTCTCTGATTTTCTTATCCTTCAAGCCAAAATAGTTAAATTAATTGATATTAAATCTGGGGTAAAAGCATTGGATGTGGAACGGTAAGATAAATTTTAAGGCAACCACTCATTTTTTCCAATTTTATGATGTTGCTCAAGCCACCCACTACATCACATTACAGGGCTGTTAAGAGAGCCTACAGATATTTGACCTTCTCACTCAATAAAATGGTCATAACACTGAGTGGTTTTCTTACCTGCCTTCATGCTGTAAGAAGGCAGCTGGTGTTGGTGTTAATGGTTGCAGATGAGAGTAGTGAAAAGGGAAATTTTAGTTGATGTCACATCAGATTTTTTATATACATGACAAAGCAGGTACCAAGGAAATTCAGCCTGCCATGCTTTGGGCAAATCTATAAAGCCCTGCTATGGAAATAGAGATATATTGGCAAACCATTATATAGTTTCTATATAATAGAAATATATATATATAGCTTATACATATATATATACATATATATAGCTTCTGTAAAATGATGCAGCTGCCAGGGCAGCAGGACCATGACCTAGGTGGTGTTTTGCCAGTGCTGCAAGAGAAAGGTTGATACACAAGTGCAGTATTTATTCTCTACTCTACAGCCTGTTGCCCTGGGGCACCTCTCACTCCCACACAGCTCCCCTCCCTATCCACTCACACCCAGAACACGTTTCCCCTGTCTGTATTTTATTGCCACACCAGCAGAGGCCTCTGCCAAGGGCAAGATTTCCCCTTGCAGAAGGGGCAGGAGCCCCCCCAGGGGTTTGGGCAGGCAGAGGGGCTGGGGCTCACCCTCCCACCCCGGAGGGACCCCTGGTTTTCTTTATGAACATCAGGGAGATGCAACCCCTGGTGCAGAGCACCCAGAGGGATGCTGCAGGGCAGGGGATGGAGCAAGCTCTGCTCCCCCTCCTCCCCCAAACAACTGCACTGCTCCTCATCCAGAGGCTTTTTGCATTCTCAGCCTCAGAGGGACTTTCAAGCTGACACCAGCATAAGTCACTCAGGTTGTTAATGCACACACTGCTCTCCTTTCAGCTGAATACTCCACTTCTTATTCAAATGACTCCTGCTGCTGGAATGAATAATTTTTTATGAATTGCAACACGCCGAGTGCCAGGCAAGGGTGGAAGGCTGCTCAGGAGCCCACTCCTGCCAGTTAGGATCTGTGGCTGCTCCAAGGATTAGCACCAGAACCATGCCAAATGGAACAGAGTTAAAAATACATCCAGAAGCAGAATACCTCTCCCAGAAATTCCTCCTAGCCTGCTACTCAGTGGGAATGGGCTGTTTGTCTTGCCAGGACCTTACCCCAGAAGTACTTCAATTTCCTTTTCCTTTCCCTTTTCCTTTTCCTTTCCCTTTTCCTTTCCTTTTTCCCCCAAAGCCTTTTTCTTTGGTTTCCCCAGTCTTTTTAACACTTATTAGAAGGTGACTCAGTTACCAGCTTGCCACCTTGCTTTCCCTGTCACTTGTGTACCCTTCCTCTTGAAATCACCCCTTGCTCTCATGTTCCTCCCAGCTCAGCAGAGCTCAGCAGTGTCACCCAGGGAGGCAGGAGAGGTGGCAGGGCAGGAGCCCAGCTCTGGGTGCACATCTCTCTTTCCCCAGTAGCAACACTTACCCCTCAGTTCTGAGCCCTTACTTCAGTTTTTTGTTGCCAAGTGCCTATTTCACTGATTCCCTCGGTGTGCACCGATGTCTCCTTCCCACCAGGTTCCTGAGTTCTTCCCTCACGCCCTTTTTGACTAAATGGAGAATCTGCTCCACAGATGGAGCATTTTAATAATGCAGAGCAGTAAAATCAGAGAGATGCAGAAGGCCTAAACACAGAACATGAGAGTGGTTTTCTTCCCTTTGGTAGCAGCAGCAGACAAAATGCACATTGTGTATCCTTAAAAGCATTTAAACTCAAGTCATCTGCTTGCATAATTTAAACTGAGGATAAAAACAGAGAAATCCCTCAAGACTGTAATGCAGCAACTGCAGGAACCCCGAAGGCTGCTCAACAGGTGAAAACCAGTAATGCTAAAGATCAACCAGTGCACATAACCAGCACGCCAAAATAACCAGAAGGGGAGGGGGGAGCTGCAGACTGGGGAGAGGTCAGAGGGTCCCTTCCAGGGGACAGCTGAGGGCACACATAGGTTTTCCTGGTCAATGAGCTCCTCAAAACATGGACCACATATGCCTGTACATAGGGGCAGACAGTGTAGTNGGGCAGGGACCCCCCACCCCTGGGAACATCACACCCACCCCCCAGACACACCAGCCAAGAAGAGGACCACCAGCCATGCTGTGCACAAGGCAATTTTCCATCCTCCTGTGCTACCTGACCTAAGTTCTGAGCCCTAAAGCCACCCCAGGGCTGGGGTGCTCCGGCACTCGCCCTTCACAGCAACTTGCAAAAAGTAAAAACCAAAACCAAACCAGAACACCCAAATCCATGCTCAGTCACATTGTTACATCTTCCCAGCAAACAAAACCCGAAAGGAGATCAAATCTGCCTGGGGTGGGAGGGGGAGAAGGGGGTGGGAGACATCCTGAGGGGCTGAGCTGTGCCTGGCTCTGCTCCTGCCTCCCCGCAAGGGGCAGCCCCAGGCTGCAGAACTCACTGGCTTTCCAGGATTATCCCCTTAGCCTCGCATCCAGTTCCTCCCATACACCGAGTTAATTTTCCTTATTTCTCCCTCTATGTTTGCTGTGCCTCTCTGGAGTGTTACCATGCCAACGGGAACAAGCCCCGCACAGGTAACACCTTTGGGTACCCGGCACAGGGTGCCCGCAGCTGCTGCTGGCAGGGTGACAGGGTGACAGTGGCTGGAGGGCAGCCCCGGGGTGCTGAGGGTGATGCCCTCCCCAGCACCCAAGTGGCAGAGCAGAGCCCAGATGTGCCCAGAGCTGGGACAGAAGTGCTCGTGCACGGGCAAGTCCTGCCTCAGGTTTTTCAAATCCCCCTTGAGGAAACAGCCTGAAAGAAAATACCACCTGAAGACTCCACTGCAGTCTTCCCTGTCCTGGTGCTTTTTAGAGTCTTAAGAAAAAAAATAATTAAAAAAAATATATAATAAAATTACTTCCTTAAATTTTACCAGTGGACACTGTGGTCCTGCAGCAGCTTTCCCAACAGGAGGCAGGGAGAGCTGGGAGGTCAGAGAGGGGTTTGGCTCTCTGCACCCATCTCAGCTGCAAACACCAAGTCTGAGCTTCCCTCCAGCCCCACACATCAGCCCCAGCAAAGCACAGGGCAGAGCTGAGCATCCCCACACCTCAGCAAAGGGAAGGCAAGGGGGTGGCTTCAGACAGGAGCACCCAGGCACTTCTCACTGAAACACCCTGTGGCTTTCAGGGAAAGCGAAAAGCTTTCCAGTTTGATTTAAATATTTCAGGAGCAGAATGTCCCCTAGAGACCCATCCCTCATCACCTGGTTTGGTTTGGTTTTTTTCCTCTCCACCCCCCGTTCAGCATCCCCTTTGGGATCCTGCCCAGCCCGAAGGATCACCGGGAACGTTTCTTGGGTCAGGATCCTCTCAGATCCTCTCCTCATTTGTCTGTTTCCCAAGAAGCCAGGAGGCTGCAATCACAGCTCCCAGAGAAACCCAAGCCTTGTCCCCAGGGAGCAGCACAAGGACCTTCTGGGAGATAAATATCCAAGAGCATCCCTCCCAGTGAGATGAGGGCACGTGGTGAGCCCGAATCCTGCTGCCTCCCTGCCCCAACCCCAGGCACCAGCTGGCAGCTCCAGGGGACCTTTTGGCAGAGATGCCTCACAACAGACAAATAAGGCAGCCTAACATCAGAAAACTTTTAAATGGCTCTCAAGTTGCAAGATAATTTGTATTCCCCTCTCTTCATACCAACACATTAACCAAATACATTATTTCCATAATGAGGAGATGAACATCTGTGTGGCTTCCCAAAATTTCAAGTGGCAATACTCAAGACAAGTATTCTCTCTTTGGGGATTGAAACATCAGCATTTTAAATAATTGCCAAGGCTAAAACGTAATTTAAATTCTAAGGAGACATTAAAGAGTTCAGGTGTGATTTCGATAGTTATTTTTTTTAAATAAAGCACACCAATTTAATTCCACAAATTAAAGCTGCTGCAGTACTGTAATAAACTTTGTATTGGCCCCATGTAAGTGCAGTGCTTAATGAGAATTTATCAGAGTATGAGAAGCAGAAATACCAGAAGTAGATGCTGTTACCTGCAACAACACAAGTAGAGCTGAGCAAGCAGCTCTTGGGTTTCTTCTTTTTTTCCTGCATTTTTGTATCTTGTAGAAGCCTTTAGTTTCCCTCTCTCTTCTTTATTAAATAGCTTGCACAATTAATGACGTTATTAACTGTGTCCTAACTCAGGTAGGAGGGAGGAAAGGTGCAGAAAGCTTTGGCTGGCTGCAGCTTGATGCCAGGCACATCTCAGACACCCAGCCTGGGTTTTCTGCATCTTTTTCTACCCAGCTGAGCTCTGCTGTGTGGCTGGAACACAGACTGCACTTCACAGGGGGATATCTTGACTCCCAGACACACAGTTCACCAGCCTACAATTATAGTTTAATGGTGAGACAAAAGGTTTGTGTTTATCTGCCCTTACCAGGAGATGAGGCTCATTGATCTATTGACTCCTGCCTCACTGCAGTGCAGAGCCAGCCCCTGGGATTGCACGGAGGATTTTTTTTTTTTAAACTTATTTTCCATTTCCTTTGGTCGTTACAGTGTTGTCACACAGTCAGTCAACAAAATGAAAACACCTTCCCAAAGCTGATCTGCACACCCAGCAGAAGTGCAAAGGGCACTTTAGCATCGATTGTATCACCTCTAAGGAAATTATGTGTATTAGTTCCTAAACTGTTACTTTCAAAAGCCTGTAGTCAGTCAAGCATTAACAACACAGACCAAAAGGAGAAGGAACAAACAAACCAACCATCCCCTTTCAACTCTCGGTTAACTTCCTAAATTTAGCAGATTTATTTTTGTGCCTGAACCTGTCTCCCCGTGGAGCTGTGCCTGGCTCAGGAGCACACTGAGCCTGAGGAGTTCTTTCCCAGGATGCTCCAGATCCCCCCAGTGAGAACTGGGACAGCAATCCACAGCTACTCAGGCATGAAAACACCGACACTAATACACACACAATACCTGGAATGAATACATTTTTAATCTCTAATGTAGGGCATATTAATTTGCCACTTGCAAACGGGGATGCCATGCTTGCATTTTACTCCAACAAAAGCCTCATATTTGGGACCCTTCATGGCTCTTTTTCACCTAAAACAGGAGCAGATTATTCCAGGAAACTCACACGATTTTTTATTTATTTTTTTTTAACATGAAAAACAGGTGAAATATAATTGGCAAAACAAATACTCTGCCAGTACGCTTCCTGTGAGTAAGACAAACGCCTTAAGGGCTTCAATAACAGTGCAAGAACCACCAGGAGAGGTGCCACCCTTGCTCAGAGGGGAAAGGGAGGGAGCTCTTCCCTCTCCCTCCCCACAGAAGCAGCCCCAGATCCACCGGCAGGTGTCTAGCAGAGCACACGCCAAGCAGGAGCTGGCACCCCCGGAGAACAGGCTTCCTAAAAATAGAATTCTGCCTTTCAGGATGGAAATGCTCTGCCCAAACGTGCCCAGCAGACGGCTCAGTGTTAGATCATTGAGAGAAAAATGGTTCTTCAGAAGAAGCAGTGCAGGGTGTTTCAAAACAAAGCCCTCTGATGAGGGAGCTGAGCAGCGATCCAGAGCTGGATATTATCCCCTGAGTTCCCTCTTCTTACAGCAGCCACTGCTCCAGCTTGTGTCTGCGTGTGGGTACACATCTCTCTCTCTCTCAAAACATCCACCCACACAATCTCCAGTGTCCTGAAATCTCGGTTAAACACGAACATCAAAGAAAAAATGCCAACATAAGCCCTGGGAGCAACACACAAAACTCAGGGACACGCACTTGGATCCCCAGGGTGAGGAAGATCTGGTTCTGACCCCAGCAGCACCTTGGTTCGGGAGAGCCAGGTCTGCCCTGGGTTCCTCTATCTCAAAGGGTCAAGGAGAAAGCTCCCTCAATCTTTATTTCCCAATAGTTCTTTTTGGGGCCAATTCTCCCTCAGTTCTCCCCTGTGAGGCTGCACAGGTGCTGGTTGAAACCCCAGCTCAGATCAAATGTCTGTGGTGGTTATGAGCAGTGCCCTGCACCAAGGAGGGGCAACATCACACCAGCCAACTGCCTGAGGAACCCCCCCAGAACCCCACGAGCTGCACACCAGGGCACAGCCAGACGTGTTGCTTGAGCAGAAGACCAGCCTGGAGTGATGCACGAGTTTACTGCTGGAGATGCAGAAGTGGGAGGGTTTTCTGACTGCTCTGCTGCAGGGGAGCTGAGAGCTGGGGGGCATCCCCAGCCAGGCCCAGCAGCACAGAGATCACAGATGAGTGATAACATAACACCAATGGGGAATCTTAAACAAAAACGGGGGAAAAAAAGCCCCAAAGCCTCAATGCCTTCATTTAAAAGAAAACTGCAATAACAACTTTCATGTGACGGTTCATATAAAATCACGTTTCTTAACTCCTTATCACTGGATATTAAGAAAATAACGCTGCCCTTAAGCTCCTGCCCCTTTGAGCTTCCCTACCATCTCCCCAAAGCCTCCGGATCCCCCCTGCACTGCTGCTGCATCCCCCAGGGAACAGGCAGCCCCTGGGGAACAGGCAGCCCCCCGGGAACAGGCAGCCCCCGGGGAACAGGCAGCCCCCGGGGAACAGGCAGCCCCCGGCACAGCCCCTCCAGCATCACCCTCCCCGCAGGCAGAGTTAGGCAGGAGCTGGTTCCACCACCCACCTCACCCCATCAGCCGGGGGGTGATGCTCACTGAGCACCCCAGGCACAGCCCCTTCTCCTCCTCCTCGCATTGCAGGGCCCAGAGGTGCAGAGCCAAGGAGCACCAGCACCAAACCAGGAGGCACCCAAGCTCATCCCAGCTCCCAGAGGGGCTTTTCAGCAGGATGCAGTCGATTGGCAATGAACTTCCCACAGCTGCAGCCTCCTGGAGTGTTCCCAGGTACCCATCCCATTCCTTTCAATTCCATTAATGGTTTCATCAGCATTGGGAAAGATCCATTCCCAAGGGGCCTGGGGGTAGAATGACTTTAAATGTTGCCTGATGGATACAGAACAAGAAGGTTAACTCCAGGCTCACCTGTGCAGGTGAATTAGTTGAGAGCCACTAAATAGTGACATTTAATTGCATTCTACTTTTTTTTTTTTTCCTTCAATCACTTACTCTTCCAGTGCTTTTTTCTGGGTTTAATACTGCTCAAACAAACAAACAAAAAGAAGTCAGCTCTTGTTGGAAATAAAACCAAAACATTACCAACATGGTTCATCACCTGTTTGGAAGACAAACCATAAAAAAATTCAAGGGCAGCTATGTTGGTTTGCATCACTTGCAAAATTGTTTTGTGTTTCCTTTTTTTTTTTTTTCCCCCAATAACTATGGCCACATACAAGTATAAAAGATAAGGACAACTATTGTAAAAGAAAAAATGTCAGTAGTGAGGATGGCAACAATATGACCCAGAGTATAACAAACCAATTCCAAATCTTTTTTGCTCAGAAGAGAGGCATGGGAACAACAGAAAGCAAGAAGTTAGCGGATAGTTGTTCGCCTGTACAGCTGAAGTTAAGAGGAAAACAATTCCTAAGATATCCCTGAAGAGGGAGACATTTTTAATTTGTGGAAATTATATATATTTATTTTTAAATTTTATCGGAGCTACCTGAGGCTTTTGGACTCCTTACAAATCTGGCTATGTATTTTAACTTCTCTCTGTCCCAGTCTTACCTGATTTGAACTACTCCTATTTCCTAACAAGTTGTTCAACATTTTCTGCAGGTCCTGCAAACCAAAGCATATCTGAGCAGGCAGATTACAAAACAGCATCCAGGATTTCTGCTGCCTGATAAAACCACCAGTTTGCAGTCTCTCGTCTGTGGGACCTGCAGTTCTGCAGCACAGGAGCCTGTGGGCAGGGGACCCACCCTCACAGCCCTGCTCTGGAGGAGTTCAAGGCAATGAGAAGCAGAAGCCACGGTTCTGCTGCTCTGCCTCCTCTGGAAATCAGCTCGTTCTCCTCTTTTCCTCTGGTGGTACCTGGGGAAGTTGGCCAGAGGGCTGGTTCCTAACACAAGTTTCCATCAGGGATTCCTCTTCCAGCGTGCACCTCCTCTGGCTCCCTGTCTACTGCAATTATGCAAATAAAATGCAACTTTATCCTTTCAGCATAATTACATTAAACACAATCGGGCTGTATTAGGACTGACTTCAGATGAATGAATTCAGTTCATGTAATGATTTCCTAAACCACCCCAGGGGACTGTGGCGAGGCAAATTTTGTCCCTAGAGCGGTATCAAGTATCAAGACAAATAACTGTCTGTCTGGGGCTGGATTCTGCAGGAAACCCAGCACTTCAGGCTCTCTGCGGAGTCAAAGCCTCCTGGGATATTCCCGCTGTTCCCCAAATTAGGAACTTCACTCGGCATCTCCGTAGAGAGGTGCAGAGACCCCATCCTCCCTCTGCTTCTGCATTCTGAGCTGAGGAGCCCTGGCAGGGGCAGAGGTGCCACCTCAGAACTGCCTTCTGCTCCCCAGCCCCAACGACTTCAGAGATGGCCCAAGTTTGGCAGTCCCAAGATGTGCCCCGGGGAGCTGAGCAGGCAGACACATCCCCTGGCTGAGTCAGTGGCCCTGCAGTGGGAGATGGGGCCAGCAGCACCCCAGCTGGAGGCACAGGAGCTGCAGTGCCCTCCACCTCCGGGGGATTTTGTTGGGAATCTGTCTCTAACATATTGCAAATGCTACTTAGCACAGTGATATAAAGGTGAAAAAAAAAAAAAATACATGTACTCTTAAGAAGCAAAAATAATTATTATTCATCCCTAGCAAAGGAGTTCTTACCAAAGCCAGAGGGAATTAAACTGGTGCTTAACTGCTGCCTGGCCCTGGAGCCCCCCATCCACAGGGACACTGCTCCACATCCTCCCAGGGAAGGAGACAGTGGGGCTGGGAGGCAGCCCAAGACACTGTCCTTCAGGGGAAATTGCTAATTTCATTTGTTTCCATCAATTTATAGGGGAAATCAAGGCTTCTTATTTCATTTGTTTTCGGTATTCATCAAAAGAAATGCATTACTGTAATCTAGGAAGATGTTCATTGCTGGATGAGAGAAGAATAACATTAGAGTATCTCCTTGCCCTTCCCTGGGATTCATGGCCAAATGAAATTACTACAACAAAGAAAGGAAAACAAAAAAGAACACAGAGCAGGTTAGGTGCAAGGCAGAGAGTCCATAAGGGGAACGGCCTCATGGAGCAAAGGGATGTCAGTAGCTAAGGATCCCTTATTTCTGTGGGGAACACAATTCACTGAATGTTCCTCTTGGTGGATGGGACAGGCAGGGAATCAGTCTGGAAGGATATGCTGGGTTCTGGAAAACTGCTTCAGGAAAATGGAAATTTGTTCTCTTACTCACCCCTTTCCTCTTCCTCCTAAGAGGATGAAGCAGATGGCAGATACAGGGGCACTGAGGGGTGGATGAAGGGGACTGAACAAGGGGAGACCCAGCCTGACCCTCTGTGAGGGGTCCCAGAGCAGAGGAAACCTTTGCTGAGGGCAGTGCCAGGGGTGCCCTGGGATGCTCTGCTCTGCCTCCCCTCACAGCCAGTCCCAAACCCACCTTGGGCTGAGGGGTTTTCCCCTCCAGAAAGGAACATCCAACCCACAGAACCCCAAAATCTGTATCTGCTGCATGGCACCCACTCCTCTAGAATGAGAACAGTTATGTGGAATGGCAAAACCTAATCTAAGCATCACAAACAAGTCATCAGTCAAACTAGGTGACACACTGCCATCAGCCATCTTTTAGGCAATAGTCTAACACAGTGACTGAGTAAGAAGATATTGGGGGCCAAATCAACACTTTCTTATTGCAGACACACCAACAGGCTGGTATTTGTAGCTGCTGCTTTCTACACCTGAACCTTTCCACTCTTCTTGCCACTTAGAGTTTCCAAAGCCAAACCTCATTCCTATTCTGTCAAAAGTGTTTAATGGGCAACACAGAAGGAAAATATTTTAAAGCAAATGAACTTGGAAAGTTTTTATTTCTGCATGCTGTTGGCAGACTTTTTGTTTCTGTGTCAGAAACCCTCAGGGTTGAATACAGAGAGCATGAGAAGATTATTAAAATATCCTGGTTTTTAGAAACAAACCACTTCATTGTCTATCAACTTCATATATTTATGGCGAAATAACATGCAAAAATGCCTCTGGGGTATATAAAAACATAAAGCCATAAAGCATATTATGTACCTGAGAAGAATTACTAATGGGGTGGCAGTGCAGACACAGTAAAACTGAATGCAAATGTTTGGTTTTCCAATGAGTGAAGATACCAAAACCTCTTTTAATGTGGGCAACGTGTTCAAGAACTATTTGGAGGTCTGCCTGCACAAGCCATGTACCAGCCAAAGAGTTTGTTCTTTCTGCTCAGTGTCCCTGCTAAAGAACATTTCTTTTCATATTATAAAGAGCACAGACTCTAACTGGTGGGTTTGGTTTGCCCAGAGGAAGCCACCTGGGCAGTTAGGCATCTATGCAGAGAAAAGGGACAGCAAATTGAGGAAAGATCAAACACTTCAGAACACAAAGAAATGTTGAGAAACAAAGGGATTATGTAAAAAAAAAAAAAAGCTTCCCATCATTTCTAGGTACACATGTATTTGTACACGTAAATATATTTGAGAAGCACAGAAGGACCAGGTATAAATAAATATAGTCTGTGGTCTGAACAAAAGAGAAGTTAAGCTAAATTCAAATGGGAGCTGCTGATTAAACATGAATTCTTACTTCTCCGGTAGAAAACTTACCCATGGCTTCAGAGCCAATACATACATTACAGATTTTCTCTTCCTATGTATATACATGATGTGTTAAGATCCTTTGGGTTTATTCCCTCTGGAGTGCTCAAGGCCCTGTCGTATCACCACAGCTCTGAAATCATCCCTGGCATAACCAGCTCCTGGCAGGGGAAATCACCTGTGGTTTTTGGGTGAGATATTTAGGAAAACTACAGGAGATGAAGACAACCTCAAAGTGCCCCATCCTCTTTGTGTCACACCGTGCCTGCACACATCCACAGAAGACACACAAGAATAAACGGCAGGCGCCCACTTTGGTCCCACCAAAGGGGGAGGGAGAGAGGGGGCAGGAGCAGCTCTTACCCTCGATGGTTGCCCTCTTGGGCAGGATGGTGATGGCCCCTTCTGCCACGTCCTCCTGCTGGAGCAGGGGGCTCACCTTGGAGCCCCAGGTGTCCGAGCCCACCCAGAGGAAGTGCCCGACCTGATCCGCTCTCTTGGCTGCCGCGAGGATCTGCCTGTGGGAGAGAACATCTTGTTCACAAACTGGTGGCATGGAGATGTATAACTGAGGGGGGGAAAAGGAGGGCTGCAACTGCAGAGTGAACAGAAAATCATAGAATCAGAAAATCATAGAATCATTTGGGTTGGAAAGGACCTCTGGGACCATCAAGCCCAGCCCTTGATCCCCAGTACCACCGTGGTTCCCAGACTCCACATTCAGTCTCTTCTTAAAAACCTCCAGGGATGGAGAATCCACCCCCTCCCTGGGCAGCCCATTCCAATGCCTGATCACCCTCTCTGGAAAGAATTTCTTCCTAATATCCAACCTAAACCTCCCCTGGCAGAGCTGAAGCCCATGGCCTCTTGTCTTACTGGGAGAAGATCCTGACCCCCCCCTGGCTCCAACCTCCTTTCCGGGAGTTGTAGAGAGTGATGAGGTCTCCCCTGAGCCTCCTCTTCTCCAGGCTGAACACCCCCAGCTCCCTCAGCATGTGCCTGCCATGTCCCCATCCCTGCAGCAGACTGAACCTGGCTTTTCACTCCCCTTCTTCCCCAAGACTGAAATCCCAGTTCCACTCACACTTTGTTTTGCCACTGACTTCACTGAGACTTCATCCTCACTTTGTTTTGTGCCTCATTTAGTGGAACGGAGCCTCTCAGCCATCAGAAATGAGTGTCACACTTCTAAAATACCCTTTATCTTATTTTATGAGCAAGTGGTACATGGTTAATCCCTGAGCACCTTCTGTGGTTTAACCCAGAGCCCCCAACAATATTATCTTTAGTAACCACCACATGCCAGAAAACAGGCTCTGAAGAAAGGAACAATGTAGTCATATGAGCACAGACAACACAAATTAATTGATTACTTACTTTATGTCCTCATCATTGGCGAAGATGACGATGGCTCTGGCATTAGGAGTTTCCAGGAGCTGCTTGATAATTTTATCAAAGTCGATGGTCTTGTCCTTGCGGTCCTGGGGGATTTTCAGGGACTGAGCAATGCAGAGCCCACCTGGTGGAGAGAGAAGAAGAAAAGGCCACTGTCACTGGAGAGCAGAGGCACTGAGAAACTACAGGTGGCTGGAAGGTGAACTCCCCAGCTGGATGGCTGCCCATAGGGAGCAGCTTCTGAGGGGTTCCCACAGCTCCGTTTGCACGTCCTGGGACAGCACAGGCTGCACTCCTGGGAGGGCCAACCATCAAACAGCTGGGCAGAAGCAGTGTCATAGAAAAGCAAAATAAACAAATAAACCAGTTAGAGTAAAGGGATTAAAAAAACCAAACAACAACCACGACAAACAAACAACCTGAACAGCTTAACCCATTTAAGAAAAAAACAACAAACAAGAGCTGAAAGGCAAGTGATGCTGACAAGGTGTCAGACAAACTTCATCTCCCTGCAGAGCTGAGGCTCTTTGTAATTCTGCAAGTTGAAGGATACAGAAAAGTGCTTCATCTGAAATGTATCTGGAATAGGGGCAGCAGAGGAACTGAAATATTTGCAAAGAAAAGATGGTTCAAGAAATACCCATCACCAAATGGGATGGAGCTGCAGAAGCAAAGGAGGCTTCAAGGTAAAGCACATGTCTGGGAACTGGACTTCTCCTAAGTACACAGGTAACACTGAAAAAAATTGTATCAACACAGTAATAGGGTTAGTACACCCACACCATAAATATGCTCAGCTTTAGCACAGTTATTTAAAAAAAAAAAAAAAAAATCACATCTCCAGTGCCATTCTGCTTGTGATTGCTGGCAGATGAAAACAAACACCCTTCTGCCTTCATTACTTTGTTTCTCAGTGATAAAGACTTTCATCTTTTATGGCATCTTAGCTACTAACTTCCTCAGCACACTGCACAGTGTGTTAATTAATAAAGTATCAGAGATGCATAATAAGAAACAGCAGTGGGGATGAGTTAATTAAAAGCCAGCAGGACAAAGGAGAGACTCACAGATCTGAGCTCCAATGCTGGTTTAAAGACACAACTGAAGGGAAGAGGAAGAGGAGGAGGAGGGAAGGTGTTCCCCAGGAAGGAGCACACTTTACCGGGTGAGTCAGGATCATTTTCCCTTATTTTAGAGGCAGAGAAGCTGAGACTCAGAGCTGGCCCGAAGTCAGACCGGGCTGGTTGGTATCAGCTGATCCAAAAACTCTGGGGAAGGAAAGGTTGGCTTTGGTAGGAAGAAATAATTTGGAGAAAATGAAAGAATAACCAGAATTGTAACCCCCAAGTTCTTCTCTGACTCACACAGAATGTGTCCTTTCGTTTTACAATTATTACAGCCTGAAATTATGGCAGCCTGAGATTTTTTCCTTTAAAAGAAAACAACACATGCTTTTAAACATGAACTTCACTTTTAAATGAGGACACTTCAAAAAGTTTAAGTATTTCTTAAATGCTCTTTAATTTTATTTTCCCCATTCAAATCTAGAAGGAACCAAGTCCAATCCCTGGGCAGAGTTTTCCAGGGATGCCGTGCTGGGGCACTCGTGCCTCCCAGGCACAGGCAGCCAAGGGGAAGCCACCCCTGTGTCCCCGCTGAGGACAAATCCCTCCTTGTTGGCATCATGCCTGAGGAGATTTTCAAGTTATTAGCCTCTCCTGGAGTGTCTTCATGCCCTCCCTCCCCAGCACTCCATCCTGCCATGCTGAGCTCCTGCAGGTCTCCCAGGGGAGACTCCGATGTCTCGTGTTAGACGTGGATGTGGCAACTTGAGAGAACTGAGACTGAGAGAAGAGGGAGGAAAAAAAACCCACAAAACAACCCACCCCCCCAAAAAAAAATCCCAAACCAACCTACAGACTGCTCCGAAGGGCTGTCACTTGAAATGTGTGCATTGCCTCAAGAGGCTCTGCTCCAGCACAGCAGAAGAGGAGAGGAGATCTTTCACAGCATCCAGACCCACGGGCTGGTGTATTCTGGATGGAGCCATTACTCAGGCTCCTCTGAAGCTGCTGCAAACGCCCTTTGCAATCCCTCACAGCTTTCCATTGCTTTTGTCCAGAAAAAGGGGGCTTTGCCATGAGAGGATGGGCAACATGGCCCCAGAGAGCAGCCCCTGGGACACAGAGCAAGAGGCCCCACTGCCTGCTGCTTCTCAAGTACTGCTCCAGGGAGTGACCTGAAGAGCCTTTTAGATCAGGACAGAAGCACACATTCAGGTACATTCACATTCTGCACTTCAGAGTCTATATCTACATTAAATAATCCCTGTTTCCAGGGGAAAAAAAGAAAAAAACCCACCTTAGGTCAGGTGATAGAACTACTGTTGTCAAACTATTATTAAAAAAAATAAATCAGTACCAAATATTAAGTAATTGCAACTGGCATCATTTAAGTGCTTGGAAAAAAGGCTGAAGTGGTGTGGAAAGCTGCTGGCTCAGCAACCCCCCAGCAATAAGGACCCAAGCTACAGCCTGGGTGGAGAAGCCAAAAACCTTATTACAGTGGGTGGTGATTACAGCTGAACTGAGCATCACTGGACAGAGGGACAGCTGTGGCCAGGCTCTCAATAGTGAGGAAAAAAGCCTCTAATGCCATGGACAGCTTCAGAGTATGTAATTTCCATGTTTTTTGGTTTTTTTTTAACTGATCCCCCAGGACCCTCCCAACAACATCAATAACATCACATCCAGGAGCAGAGCTGGTCAGGTCAGCCTTTCCAGATGTGCCTTTGTCCAGCTGTGAAAATGCACAATAATCTATGAAAAGACAACAAGGCAAACCACGTCCTCAAACACTAACTTGGAAATTATCTGGTTTTACAGCTTCTAGTTCTCCCAGGGGATGGTGTCACTTTGGCACACTGAGCTGGTGGTTTGGGACTGCTGCCAGCCTTGCAATTCCCCACACTGCAGCCACTGGCAGCACGCTGAGAAAACACAGAAATGTCAACATTCCAACCAAAATGCCAGATTCATTGTTTGGCAAATGAATAAAATGCAAAGTGAAGTTGGGTCCTTTTGCCCTGGCTGGTGAGAAACTATTTTTCTCTTCAATTTTATTTCCTAATCAGTAGGAGATCCTTCTGAACCCCATTTGGTCACTGATGAGAGTCACCAGAGCAGTTCCTGTCTCAAGAAAAAAACATTTCTAGTTAATCTTCACACAAAGAGAACTTCTGCAGTTTCACCTTGATCCTTATCACGGCCCCTCTTTTCTCATGTACTTCTGGAGAAGTTTTCATTAAGTGATGCTGGAGACAGAGGAAATTCATCTTAAGGTATTGCTCAGGATGATGGCAATTAGGGATGTGCAATACCTGATTTCTTTGGTTGGCTGCCAGACTTGGGTTTTTTGTTTGGTTTTTGTTTTTTGCTAGATCTTCATTTTCACTCATTAAAACAAAAAAGTCACAGAATCAATTTCACTTAAAGCAGAAATCTGCATTTCATCTGGTCTGTACACATCGTGCCTACACAGGATGCCACCTGCCTGCTTTTTGCCCCTCCCCACAGAATACATGTCAGAGCCTGACCCACAGGTATCCTAGAAGAAAGGTTTTGCTATGAAAACTTGCTTTGAGGCATTTAAAGAAGTTGGTATTGAACTCTGGTAATGCAACAGACATTCTGTGAGTACAAAAAAGCAGAAAAAAGAAGATAATAAAGCCAGGAGTCTTTGCTAAAGATGAACAAACGAGAAGTTCCTGCTCGCACTTCTCTTACCTTTGACCTAGGACTTGGGAGAACACGGAGCCTTAAAACTATCCTAGCTGCCTTCCTCTCACCTGCTGCCAGGGTCTGTGCCATGCTGGGGAAGGCAGAAGCCCAGGGGATTTGGCTGTGCCATGCAGTGGGATGTTGGGGGCATTGAACCCCCAGCTCTGGTGTTTGAGGGTAACGGAGGCAGCGAGTAATCCAAGTGTTGTTCAGTCTCCATGGCTACCCATGACTATCTGATACCTCCACTCTGATACAGCACTAAGTACATTATTCTGCTTCCCTGAAAGTCTCCAAGAGCTATTTTTCTTATCACCCCTTAATTGGATTATCAGGTAGCAGGAGACACACAGCAACACTTCTACAGATGATTTATCTCCAGAGATTCTTTTGGGGGGAATCACTTTGAGCAATGCTGGCAAACAGTGCTCCAGAAAGTTATGTTTGCCATTGCTGATTGTTAAAAGGACCTCTCAATTAATTTGACTAATACCTTACTTCAAAACTGGCTGAGAGCTGCCTCCTGGATGTTTGTCACCATAATGAGAACAGCACACAAAGCACTGGGCTTGCACAGCATCCCCTGGAAGCAGGCAGCTGATGCCTGCTACAGGAGAAAGGCATTTTAAGCACAATTCTATCTAAATAGACAGATATTTTTTTTCATTATCTAAACAACAAAAATATCCCCTTTTCCAGTGCAGAGGAGTCCTGATCCCCCCTGAGAGCAACCTGTTTGGAGGGGAAGAAACAAAACAAACATCAAAGACATATTGTTGGGATTTTTTTGTTGTTGTAAGTATTATTATATATGTGACTGCTGGGGTCTGGCATATACTTACATACCCTGCATACACAATTTATTAGCTGTAATGAATTTTACTTTTAAACCTCATATATTCTGGAGAAGATAAAGAAACCAGTGGCAGTAACAATGAAGACTGAGCTTAAAGAGATCATTATTGTCCCCGTGTGAAAACTTTTGATACCACAATTGAGGATATTTCCCCGATAAAGCAGAATTATGTCCTAAAGGAGCAGGAATGATAAAGATTATTTCATATTCTTGAAACACAGCTGGGCCTGCCAGCTTGCTTGCTGTCAAAGACCTCACCACTTAAAGAGTTATTCAAACAACTGACACAAAAGCCACAAAACCTTCAGAACAATCACTGGAAAGTCAATACATGACTCAGATGTTTGCTTTAAAGAGTGAATGTATTCCAGCAGCAGCCTGGGTGCCAGGTGGGGTTTTCTGGGGATTCCTTCATACATGTGGGAATTCTTTTCTACTATTTTAAAAAAAGAAACAGAATAAACCCCCCCCCATCCACTTCATGGAACTTCTCATCAGCCTCATGCAAGAAATAATCAGATTTTCAGTGAAGTCAATCTAGTGTAGGAAAATTTCCATCCCCATTCCCAGATGTATAAATTCAAAGTAAAGCAAGCTGGCAGAATAGAACCCAGCCCCATTGCTGGACCTCTGCCATTCCCCTGCCCTGTCCTATCAGGGTGAGAAATTTTGTCAAGAATTGGTCTGAGACCATCAGTATATTCCATACAAAAGCTTTAAGCACCCACCCAGCAGGAAGGGCTGGACTGGAGCACTGCTCCACCTCGTTGTAGTGAGGCACAATCCAGCCCAGTGCCAGCTCTGGCAGATGTGGGACAAAGAGGCTGTAATCTACCCAAATTGGCTTGCTGTTAAAAAAGTTGTTCCCAGCCAGAAATGGAAATAAATTCATCTATCCTGACCCCTAGAATTAAAACAGAGCCAAGGATATTCAGAGAGAACTGCTGGGACTTTATTCCAGTGGCATTTGCTGGGCTAATGCAGCTACAGCTCCACCCAGAACACACCCAGATCTACAGAATGGAAAATTCAGGATGAATAAATTATACATTGCAAGAGAAAAAAATATAGTGATGAGGCTAAATCAGCAGAGAATGTAGAATCCTCAAGAAAAAAAATAACTAAAAGCAAAAAAAATCCCAGATTTAGAGAGATCCAGAAATGACAGCTGGGTTCCTGTGTCTAAAATCAAAGTTTAATGAGGCTCTGGCTCAGGTTTTAGTTCCTTTACTAGAGGTCATTAATACCCTACTTACCAAGAGTTATGAAGTGCTTGGGTATGCCAGTAAAGGAAGTTTACAACTGCACTGGTGTGTAGATAGGACAGAATGTAAATTACATCTCCACGGTATCATAATTCAGTTATAAAAATAGAATGTGCACCAATAATAAAATTTCATTAAAATATGAAACTACACCAATTTATCCAAGGGAAAGCATCCCTGTGGGTATGCAACAGCAACAGCTTAGAAACTTTCTATCTACTAAGATTCTAGAGAATAATTTTCGAGTTTTTAAAGATTTTTGCTAAGCTTGCTTATTGTCTCATTTTTTCATGTTGGACCTCATCATAACCAGAGAACAGAAGACCTGAACAGATACAGAAGACTGATATTTCTGGTACATGATCACTAATGCTGAATTCCATTGTGTCATAGCTTTGCTGCATAGTTAATGACATCCCTGCTGCATTTTATCGCCTCAGAAATTGTCCTTTATTGTGGCAGTTAAACTCCAGCAATATACAAAAAATTAAGACTGTCCCTGGGACACCAAACTAAATGAGAGGAGTGGTGGAAGATCATTATTTAGAAAAGATGCAGAACATCACTGCTCGCTTTTCAGAGTACAGAGAATAAAGCAGATGAGGGTAAGTTGCCAGGTCAGTGGGCACCCGTGCCCAGGAGCTCCCGTTTGCTCCCCCAGCAATGCTCCAGAGGGTTGCAGAACACACTCACTCTGGGTATTGGCAGTAAAAGGGACCTGAGATTTATTGGCTTCCTAAAACCTGTGCTACAAAAAAGTACATTTGAGCCATTCGGTGTAACCATGCAGAAAAAAAAGCAATATAAAATAAAAGTTCCACTGCTGCTTCCAACATTTAAAGCACTGTCGTTGTTACAAGGGGATGGCAGCAGTGCTGGAAGGGCCCATCCTGCCCAGGGCTGCCCTGTCAAACCTCTGCAGAGTACTGGCTGCTCTGGCACTGAGATGGAGACCCAGGGCTGGGCTCTGAACGAGCAGATCCCTCGCTCAAGGAAGTTATTTAAGATTTTTTGCCATATCCCCATTTCTAACAAGAATGAAGCTGCATAATGAGAGGTCTGCAAGGCGACCCAAAGGAGAGCTCTGCTCAGCACCAAGCACCAGCTCAGTGTCTCAGCCCTGCAGCTGGGGCATCAATCCTCAGGGCTGACAAATTCAAAGCCCTGAATCAAACTTTGGAGGGGGAGCCAAGGCTGAGTGAGTGCTGGGAGCCCTCCCACAGCTGCAGACAAAGCCCTGTACCCCACGGTGGTACAGCTTGAAGATGATGGCAGAAGTACTGAGAGGGGGTAACCCAGCAAGGCTACCTCCTGAAAATCAACTTGAAAGGAGGCTGGACCCCAGGGAACCAGGTAAGGAATAAAGAGGCTGGATGAACATCCCTCGTTTTCCTGTAAATAAGCTCCCTGGTGGAGATCCCTGTTGTCAGCCTCCTGCTGAGGAGCCAGGAAGGCAACTGAAACCCCAGCCCTCCCAGCTCCAGCTCCTTCTTGGCTTCCCCAGGGGCCTGGATGCCAGGCTGCTCCCCAGCAGTACCTGCCTGGCTGCTTTGGCTCCCTTGCAGAAAGCAATTTCCTTTCCCCCTTCACAGCCAGGGCAGAACCCGGAGCTGGATGCCAGGGTTTGATTTGTCTGAACTGCCTCTTGGAGCTCCACACTGTAATTTAGGAGACTGCTTGGGGCTGTGCTGTTCTTGCAGGGATATTTCCCCCCTAGTAATAATGATGCCACCTCTGGATAGTGAATCATTATAAACTGCAAGCACAAAATGATCTCTAATGATGAAGCTTTTCTAACTACAATTTAGAGTGTTCCCTTGTTCCTAATTCATTTTTTTTCTTGGAGAAGTAACACAGCATTTTAGCCTTCTCTCAGTTAATGGCATTTTCTTGGTTGTTATACATTTGTTAGGGCAAGTAAAGACTTGTCAGTTCTTCAAAGAATGAGAAATCCAGAGAAAAGCAATGACAAGTCTCGGTGGGAAGGGAGGGAGGATTAGAAATCTTTTAAGTCTACTTTTGGAAGGAAACTTGTTTTCTATTTTTTCCACCCAAGAAGAGACCAGCATTTACAACATGAAAAAATTCCCTGGTGAACCCAGCCTTGGGTTTGCAAAGGCTCCACAACAGATAAAGGACATGAAAGGAGCCTGATGGGAGCTCATGGGCTTTGAGCTGGTGAGGACAAAAAGGGGGACACGGGGCTGGAGCACAGGACTGCTCAGGTGTGCACCCAAAAGCAAACGGAACTCCACATTCACTTGGCTAGAAAGAATTTTGGGCAGGGAAAGAAAAGCAAACAGGACCTCAGGACTTCAGGCTGGGGCCACACAAGCTCTCAGTGCCCCTCCAGCCCTAACCCTCAGCTCTGCAGAATCACAGGTCCCCATCCTGGGGAGAGCATAAGAGAAGCCAGCCACGAGGCCTGATCTGACTGAGAGAAAAGGTCATTAAGCATCATTGGCAAATTGGCATTATCTTGTGTAGGTCCCTATTCCACCCCATTTTGGGGAAAGCTGAATAAAGCTCTGGTGCACACAGACATTTGTTAAAAGTGGAAGCAAAGTCTGGAAAGCAAATCATCCCTGGAGATGGGAGATGAAAGCTGGGAAGCCTGAGATGCCAGAAGACATTTTTTCTGCTACGTCCTGCCTGGGTTTCTCTTTAGTCCTCACTCTTGCTGCAGCATATTTTTCCTCAGAACATTCCTACACAAGGTCATTGCTGCCTGCCTGTGTGCTGACCACTGCCTTCTGGGACACAAAACGTGTCAATTCAGCAAAGCTAAGAGTTATTTAAACAGAAAATGTTTCCAGCCCTTGAATGGGGGAAATAATAATAATAAAAAAATAGAAACAAAACTCTTTAAATTCCTTGTTCTTTTCTTGTCTTTTTCATAACCTCATCTCCTTCACATTGGAGTAATGTTCTTAGCATACAAGACTGTGCTTTAATAACCCTCTCTCAAACGAGTACTAAAAATGCAATATAGTTCAATAAAATCCCTGCTGCAGCACTGCCAAAGCCACCCCCTGCACACAGCCTGGGGGGAATCAGCTCCATTTCATGGAGTTCTGCAACAGAACAGCACAGAGGTGCAGAAGTTAGGAGCAAGCAGTTCAGATTTCAGCCTCGTGGTACCTGAAACTCAGGTGGAACAGGCCCTGGTGCATCAGACCTCAGGGGAGCTGAGAGGCAGCGGGATGGCCAGGAGCTCCTGCAAGGAGGTGACTGCTCCTCAGGTGGATTGGACCTGGTTATACCTGAGTTATTCCAGCACAGAGCTCTTCACTGACTGCCTTCTAAAGAGGCTTTCCAACGAACAGCCCATTAAAGACAATGGGGTTCTCTTAATCTGATGCTGAATTCAAGAGGCGTATAAAATATTTGTCGATACTTGGACTCCCTGATGTGTTAAACTGAAAGAAAAGCAATTGCTGCAGAAATCAATCCTCCAGTGGAGCCCGTACTGCCCTACAAAGCATCCAGAACCATTATGAGTCTTTAGAGTCTCCATTTTCCTTTCAATAAATGGAGTTATGGCACTAGGATGCTTGCATCTTTGGCAAGCCAGCTTTGAACTGGCATCATTTCCTTCACAGAAGGAAGAACAAAGGAAAAATGGACTTTTGTTTTCCCTCTTGCTGCATACAAGTAACAGCCCAAACCCAAGGTTTAGGACTCAATGGAAACAAACACCTGCCCATCCACCACCACCAGTTTGTCACCACTCACTCCCCATCCTGCACACTCTGAAGACCCCACAAAGCTCACACTCAGGTAGTGAATACCCCACAGGAGGGGGGGAGACTGTGCAAGTGGCACCTCTGAGCATGGAGAGCTCCTATGTCTTACAGAGATGGGTTTTGCACTGCTGCAGACTCAGATTCCAACAGGTACTTTTTCACTGTGTGAGCAGGAGAAGGACTGAGTGTCAGGCTGGTCTAAGATCTGTTTCCTGCAGTCCTGATTCAATGAACTGTGCACCAGAAGTCAGAAGATCAAAGTGAGACATATAAAAAAAAGAAAAAACAAGAAAAAAATGAATATGCCGAATATGCCCCTTTCCCTCATTGTTGGGGCACTGGTGGTGTTAGTCTAAATTTAATTAATTCTTTTTTTCTATTATTTGCAGAACAAATTTCACACTCTTCCACCTACACCCCGTGCCAGGCACCCACATTAGGCTGCTGAGCAGCCCCTCACTTCAGCTGGCATTTATTATCCCTCGGGGGAACTCCAGGGATTTAAAAGCCCAACTTGATGGCTGAAAACATACATCTGTAACTAATCTGTGTGATGAGGAGTTTTTGCTTTAATTACAAAACCCCTGTGCTTCAGGATGTGACCACAGCACTGAGCTCTCCTGTGCAGAACCAACCCTGCCACCCAGCACTGGCTCATCCCTGCCCAGGGCCCAGGGACAGCTTCCAGCATCTCCAATCTGGGATGGCCAGTGAGGGGAGACATTTTCTCCTGAAATTGTTAGGCCTACTACTTGTATGAAGGGATTTAAATGGTGTTCTGAGTGCTGCATATGTCAAAAATCATTAAGTCAATGCAATCCCTAAGAAAAGAAATGCCAACTTTGACTTCACATCAAACACCCACTTGCTGCATTTTTAATTCAGTTTGTGACCAGAAAGATGACCAAAGTTCTCTGCATTTGGCATAAACTAGTGCCACACATGCAAAAGAAATTAACACTGAAAATTAATTCCAAATATTCCTCTCCATTTGAAAGGTTCAAATTAATCACCAGTCCCAATGTTTTGGCATACTGGAAGAACTCAATTAGACCGATTCCAAAACAGCACACCAATTTTATCAGGTTTCTCTCTGGTATTCCATGCCTACCTACTCACTCACAGCTTGCAGGAACACCACAAAAAGCTGCTTTACTATCAAATCTATCTGAATAGAGCACACCAAGCTCTCTATTTAAAATTCTCTCTCCCGAAGCTGACACAGACATCAGTTCATTTCATGGCTCATGTCTCTGTGTTACAACATTTACAGACCTTTCACAAAACTTTCTACATCAACATCAAGGCAAGCCATGACAACCCTCTGCAAACCCCACCAAAACCCCCATCACTCCTGCAGCAACCTCCAGCCCAGTGTCAGGAGCTGCCCTGCTGGGATGCTGGAGGCCACTGCTGGCCCCGTGGCCACCCTGCAGAGCCCTGCCTGCCTTCAGCCCTGGCCCAGGGGCTGCAGGGCAAGCTGGGGGGGCTACTGATAGGGATAGGATCCCAGACGGGTTTGGGCTGGAAGGTTCATCAAACCAGTGCCACCCCTTTGCCATGGGACACCTCCCCCAGCCCAGGGTGCTCCAAGCCCCATCCAACCTTCACCACTGCCAGGGATGGGGCAGCCACAGCTTCTGGGGGCAACCTGGGGCTCAGCACCCTCACCCCAGAGAATTTCTTCCTAAGTTTTCTTCTCTTCCAGTCTGAAGCCATCCCCCTCATCCTAAGATGAGATGCCATGGGCTCAGCACCTCAGGACTGGGCTGGGCTTGCCCAGTCAACCACTCAGCTGGAAGTAGGCACAACCTCTGGAGTGCTTTGTACCAGCCATGGTCCTGACCTGCCTCAGCCCACTTCTAAAGCACTTCATGATGCCTTTGAGGTCATGTTGCATTCTAGAATTATCCTCAGCCCTTCAGCAGCACCACTGTCTCTCCCTCCCGTTTATTTTCTTTTCCTTTAAAAAAAACTTCCAGAAAATAAAAGGACACAGCTGGACACTGGCACCCACCACTGCCCTTTTGCACCCAGCAGGTCCCAGTGCTGAGGGCTGGGAAAGTGGCAGCACAAACCCAGCAGGTTCTGGTGCACACAGGGCAGCAGGCAGTGGGGACACTGTCCTTGAGGCAACTTTTCCACCTGCCTGTGGCCAACAAAAAGGAATGGAAAGAGTCTGAGGTTGAATTTTGCTCTTTCTGCTGCTCATTGGACACTGCTCGGGGCCAGAACACACTCTGAGTCTGCAGGGGGGGTTCCTGAAAATGGAACAACTTTTAAAAGTCAATAATCTTCCTTCTGTACACCCTCCTCAGAACATGGCAAGGCTCTCTGCATAAAAAGAGGATAAGAGAAGAACATATGCATAATTTCAGAGAGCCTCGTTTAATCTGCTTAGTTTCATTTGTTCTACAGACCTCTTATTTTGGGGAAATAAATGTTTTTAATTAAGCTGACTTCATAGTTGCTTAGGTAATATCTGGCTGTCGAGTGCCTTGACAGTTCTGCTCTACCCAGGCTGCACAGCCCCACCAAGAGCTGGAGTCTGTTGTGATAAAGCAATTTGTTGAGTCATGCTCTTTTTCCCTCCACATCCAATCTTGATTCCCCAGACAGTGTCAGTTCTCCATTTGTTAATCCATGTTTAATTTTTAAATCACAAAACACCATGGTTTTAAAGATAAGCTTTTAAAATGCCCTCCTACACACTCTTTTCTTGCTGTCTCCTGGGAGATTGCTGATAACAAGCAAAAAAATCATGTGCTTCAAATATTAATGAAGAAGCTGCTGTTGCAAACCAGGAACTCAGAGGCCAGGTGATTATGGTGTGGAGATGTGATGTGCAATGAAATCTGGGGAGAAGAGGCTAAAGAGAGAGTTAAAAAAAAGAGTCCTAAAGGCAAGGAGCAGTTTGCCAGGGGCAGACAGGGATCTAGGTGAGGACCACATCTCCCCAGCCCCTGGGAGAGGGGAAGGGGCTCTGTGTCCTGCTGGGGAGGGGGAATGAAAGGTCCCCCAAATTCCTCCTCCTTGGGAACACAGGAAAGGCAACAATGGGCACCAAGGTGTTGGATTCCTTTGTTTGGAGAGTCCCTGGGACACACAAGCAATTTGCAACGCTGGATAAAACCTTTCCTCTGCCAACTGCCTCACCCAGACTCCAGGCACTTGTGAAAAACTCTTATTCCAGGACTTTTCCATGAGGCTGGAGGTGAGGTGGGCAGAGCATCCCAGTGCAGGGTAGGAAGGGCACAGCTCCTGGGCTGTGCAGAGGGGAGCACTGCTCCCACCCACTGCCTCACTGAAGCTTTTAGATGCAAACTTGATTGCTCTTACACCAGAAAAAGATTTCTGTAAAAGCTAAAATTACTCTGATGATAAATTTTAATTAGCAGTACTATTCACAAAACACTAAATTAAGCTGATGGATAAGGAGAATTCCAGCTGGAACAGCAGCACATGTAAATCCTGTGCCTGATTTACAGATCTTGGAAGCAAATCTGGAGGAGTTCCTTTAGCCTTTCATTCTAGAGTTTTAATTTTGCTTAAAAAAAGATAGGCTGCCTAGGAGTCCTTTTCTTTTGGTAGCTCCTTTTTAATTACTAGTGGTGGCTGATTTGCATGTGCCTTTTATTAGAGCTAAGGTCACTGTCACTAGACACCTTTTGTCTTTCAAATATCAAAACAATAATATCCAGTCTGAGCTCCCTTATGAAAAATTCCCTATCAATTTTGTACAAGAATAATAACAAAAAAAGTATCCCAGCTTTTCATGGGGTTATTTATATGCTGCCAGCATGCCTGTATTTGTCTCTGTCATGAACCCCCCCCTGAGCCACCCCTGCAGAACTGGGATGCATTTATACCCCTCTCACACCCTGCAGAGCTCTGGGGCTAAGCTGAGACCTTGAGTCTAAGGTGCTTCACTAATTCCTGTACACACTGACCCACTAACTGCTGCATCTCCCTCCTGGCCACACAAGTCCCAAGGCCACAGGTGGGCAGGTAACCCTCTCCTCTGCCTCTCACCCTTCATGGGTGTGTCCAGTAAAACCTTCTCCAGGAGGATGGTGAGACAGCAGGAAAACAGCCCAGTACGAGGTGGATCATCCCACCCCAGCCCTACCCAGAACATGGTGGCACTGGCAGGTGGCCCACCCAGCACCAGAGCATCCCCACCCAGCACCAGAGCATCCCGCACCCAGCACCAGAGCATCCCGCACCCAGCACCAGGACATCCCCACCCAGCACCAGAGCATCCCCCACCCAGCACCAGAGCATCCCCTTGACAAAGGCAATGAAATAACTCCCAAGTACACACACAATTTTTTCAAAACATCTTCTGATCTCTCCAGCTCCTTGACATTGTAGCCTCTGCCTCCCCACAGACTCTCAGAAAAGAGGGCTGCTTCGTCCTATTATCATTATTTTTACTTTATTCCGTAGTTTAGAAATACACTGCACTGTTTGCTTTATTCAGCAAATGCAGAGTTCAAAGATTTCCGTGTCCTCTGACCAGATTTAGAGAATACTAATGCAATCTCTGTTTCAAGGCACTGACTTTGTGTAACAAAGGATGGTGTGGAAAAAGCAAGTGATTTTTTTCTTTGCCACATTTAAACTATATAATGAATGCTCCCACTGGTTTTTAAATAAACATAAGGGCTTTTTTTTAAGACATCTCTTGTGAGCTGGGGGCACAGCATGAAATATTTTCAAAATAAGCTTTCTTTCCCAGAAAAACTTATGGATGCTGCTGAAAGCAGGGGGAGAAAAACTAATATTCAGGATCCCACTTCTGAACCCACACACCATTATTTCAGCCTATCCCACTGGAAAGTATGAGATACTCTCCTGAACTTGATGTGGTGCTGTATAGGGAGAAGGAGAGGACACAAGAGGTTTAATTCTCTGCACTGCTTTGTCACCAGAGAGATAGTTGAGTGGAAGTTATCTCTTCCCATCCACCCTGCAGTAGGAGCGTGCTTCAAGTGTTTATTTAAAAAAATAATAATAAATGGAATTCTTAACACGATGGTTCAAATTACTGCCTGGAAGTCAGTAAAATGGAGCACCATAAAAAGGACATCGAGTTGCAACACTCAGCCTCATATTTCTTAACATCCCCTGATACAAATATGTTCTAAGCTTCATCAAATCTCACTTATCAGATGTCCTCAATAATTCCATTCAAGTTCATTAAAAAAATATTGCAGTTCATGACAGTATTTGGATTCAAAACACAAGCTACTTAAACCCTCTTACATCTCCACTGACAGAACTGGAAATGCACTTGGAGCAGATAAACAAGTGTGTGTTCATACACTATTTATAACACTCTTGCTAGTGGCACCACTACAGCCTGGCAGCATTTAAACCATAAAAACCTTTGAATCTCAGCTACTAATATTCTGCTTCAAATAAAACGTTTCAGAAGGCAGGAGGCTTCTTGTTCCTTCTGAGAACTGAAGGACAAAGATGCCGAGTGGTGAGAGGGATCTCTGGTTTTAAGAGAGGCTGCTCAGTGTGGGAACACACACCTCCCACAGGCAGCCTGGGTGGAAGGGCTTCAGAGCAAATCATTCTACCTGCACACCCTTTGCACCCAGAAATAAAGTCATTTTGCACAAAAGCCACGAGCACGTGTAAGCAGCAAAGCATCAGGGAAGCACATGGGATTTGGGGGGGGTCATATTAGTAAGCCTTTTAAAAATATTCAGATGCAAATGAAAGCTGGGCTCCCTGTGCTGTTAACAGCTTCACAGAACTGCCAATAACTCCTGTGAGAAGGGTGGGAGAGCCACACAAACCAGCATGGTGCAGACACTGACACTGTGACCACAGAGAGCCCCAGAGGTGTTGTGGGGCTCAGAGAGAAGACATGGCCCTGGCCCCCCCTTTCTGCCCTTCCCCAAGAAGAACCCAGCGGGGCAGAGCAGGGATGCTCAGCTGGCTGGGATGAGGAGATCTCACAGCACAACCTCCTGGGCTTCAGCTGGGCTGTGCCCCCTGCTGCTATCTGCTACACCAGAGATGCTGGAGAGCAGCAGAACAGGAGGATCTCCAAGGATCTCTCTCCAAGGATCTCTCTCCAAGGATCTCTCTCCAAGGATCTCCATCTGATCTCAGCACCACAGCTCCAAGCCAAGCCCTGCTTTGCACACGGCTTCATCAGATGAATTTTGGAGATTATTTTAAAAAATTAATTCTCCTAAGAAACCTTTCCAAATGTAAGCCATCTAGAGGGACTGCTTTGCCTTTGTCCTCCAGGAATATTATTTACTGGCATTAGCTTTACCAGAGAAATTAGGAGCAGCTGAACACTTTTACCTGGTGCTGCCTCACCAGGGAGCTGCTCCCCTCAGTTCTCCCTCCATTGCCTCCCTGCCATTCACTTGGCATCTCCAACCTGCTGTCCTCAAGTCTGCTTTCCCTTTAAAAATATCTACTTGAATAAAACATCAGGATAATACCAGGCTAAAGCCCCTAGGCAATGCTTTTGTCTAGAGGAGATGCTAAAAGGCCAATAAGAAAGTGAGGGAGGGATGAGTTAAAGGAGGAGTTGCAGGAAAATATTTTCAATTATGGAGCAAAATTATTTGAGCACATTTCTCCCTCCTCCCATACCTGCTGCCTTTCTGCAATTTTCCCCTCCTCTGTTTGTTGACCAGGAAGGGAGCTGAAAGGGGCTAAATTAAAAAAGCATAATTGGAAACTGCAAGGGAGGGTGAGATGGGAAGGGGAATGCAGCCATGAAAGACAGATGAAATAAAAAAACCACCAGCCCTGGCAAGGTGCAGCCTCAGCACCCAGAGCTCTGGGGGGACACAAGGGCCATGCAGAGACCCCGAGGGCCTTGGGGATTAAACTTTCTCTGGCAACAGGCTCTGTCCCCCCAGCATGGCTTCAGGTCAGCAGAAAGGCTGCTTTGCTGTTGGGTTGGGTTTGTGGTTTTCTTCCGAAGGAGATGTAATGCCTTCTGAATGCTCTTTAAAAAATAATGATTTTTAAATATGCAGTAATAACTTCCTGGTAATAGAGCTGCTCTCTCTGAACAAAGCCAGCCAGGAAACCTGCAGAGAGAACAGGACAGGGCAGCCAACAAAAGCCCTTCCCCAGGACCTCTGGGACATCACTCCAAGACAGCTTCTGGAGTCAGGCTGTGTTTTCCTGCCTTGTTACTCCATTCATAGCCCCCCTGCTTCTGACACCTCCCAGCCTTAGTGCACGGGTCATCATTTTGCTTCATCAGTTCCACCTTCTGAGGGGTTTGCTACTTGCTGATACAATCAGATTTCAAAAGCAGATGATACAATATCTGCTGTTAAACACCAGATTGCCTGATACTATTTTTTTTTTTTTTTTCCCCAACCAGACACTCAGAATAGTTTGAAATCTCCCTCAAAAGCAGATAGGAAACCAAATGAAGAGAGATACCAATGTTCAGGTGAAAAAAACAAGCACACACAAGACATGTTTTAGGCCATAACTTTGCCTCAGAGCTGGCCAGGCAAACCCAGGTACTAATCAACACTTCGAGACTCATCAGTACCTCCTGCTTCATTTGCTGCCTTTGACATCTTTCCTCTCAACAACTCTTAATCCTTTGGTGAGAAAAGAGGCAGATGGAAGGAGCTAGAGGCTGCAGGCTGCAGAGAGCTGTTTCCCCCCACCCCTCCCTGGTGTCTGGAGCCCCAGGGCTCCCCCCTGGCTCCCTGCCTTCTGCCCCTGGCACTGCTCTGCTGCTGCCACGGCTGGGAAGCAGCAATGCAGGAGAGCCAATTGCTAAAGAAATTGGAAAGTGATAATAACCTCAGCCCCCCCCTCCCTGGCTGATTTTCCTTTAGCTGCACCTCCACATGAAAGAGCCATCAGAGCAAGCTATCTGTCTGGTACGTGCCAGCTCCAAATGACTTCAGAAAGCAGTCCCCAAGCTGCCAGTGAGAGATGTCCAACAAAACAACCTCCTCATCTCTGCAAATTGTTGGGAAAAGCAGCATTAAACCAGCCTGCCATCCATCTCTGTTCTCTTTGCTGTAACACAACGGGATGCACTAGCTGCAAGCACTGAGACACGACTGCAGCCAGCTGAGCTGGTGGAAGTGAAGCCATAACACAAATGAGAACTTGGCTTTCAGAACCCCTGCACCTGCCTGCTGCTGCTCCTGCACCGGTGGGAAGGGAAGAGAAGGAAAGGCAAATAGTGACAGTGGTTTCTTCTTGTCACCATTACAAAACCCACTGTTACACAATGTTATCCCCATTCTTACACCCAGAAGAAAGACAAACAGCAAGGAGTTTCTACCTGTGTCTCTGAAGAAGCTGAGACCTGGCACTGGTGGGGAAGGGGACCAAGAGAACCATTTGTTATCCATTAAGGCTCAAGTTCCTTCCAACTGCATCACCTACTCTGGGCACCCACACCTGAAATCCATTTCTAGAAAGATGTTATTCCTGTCTCTAAATCCACAGATACCATCAGCTGAGCAACTCCCCAGGTGCCCAAATCCCAGCTACAAGGGACAGGACCAGACAGAGCACTTCCCCTGTCTCAGCACCAGGCAGTGGGGGCAGCAAGGGGACAGAGCACTCTGGACTCAAAGCACAATATGCACAAAGATCTAACAAGTTTTGGCAATGCCCTTAGCATTTCCATCACTTGAGGTGTTTTTTTCTTCAAATAACTCCTTTTATCAGATGCCAGGGTATCTTCTAGGATGAGCTAGCAACTCCATCTTTTCCAGGTGAAACCCTACAGCCCCTGCTACCCTCCACCCAGCAGCTCCTGAGGCTGCCTGCCACCTCCCTGGGGCTCAGAGGGGAGCAGGTATCAGGCCCTTTCAGAGCTCAATCCCACCTTCAGTTTCTCCGTGGCTTTCAGAAAAGGCAGATTGCTTTCCAAAGGAGTCAAAGGACTCCCAAGCCCAACTACTCAAGCAAAATGAGAGGCAATCTAAAAAAATAGAAATCGCACTGAATTTCCTGTAAATTATCACCATTATAACAGTTATCTATTTTTATACTGCTTTAACACATCTATTTTATTTTTTTTTCGGATGAATGACAATTGGTATTTTTACCACCATTATTTGGTAGAGAGTCTGGAGGCGAGGAAAATACAGTTCTGAACAGCACCCGAAGGACTGCTGCTGGATTAAACACAGGATCAGGACTTACGATATTCCTATTCAAAGCTCTTTTTATTTTCTGTTGATTTTTCTTTGGCAACATCACTTGTGAAAGCTGATCCAGAGTCTAATCACCCTGCATAATAACACCTCTAGCACAGCAAGAGCACCCTGCCCGTCACTGCTTCTGTAGAGACACAAATGTACACAGCTGGCTTCTGCTGCCACTCGAGCTCTAAAAATCAAACTTCAACAAATCTGAACCCAGTTCTAAGCCAAACCCATAGATCTATTCTTTTACAGCATAGGGACACAATAATGGAAAAAAAAAAAAATCTCATTATTTCATATTGGGGCATAAGTCTTAGTGCTTTCCCACTCCTGGTGCTGAAGAGCTTTAGGAGCAGTGGGTGCTGCCCTGTGGGGACAAGGGGACAGAACTGCTCCTGCCAGGGCTCAGCAGTTCAGCACAAGAAGCAAACATGGTCAGATGGGAAGGGAGACACATCAAAGCCATTTCAAACCTTTTTCCATTTATTCTGTCACTGTCTAGTTGTCACAGACTCCAGAACAGCAGACCTGTTTCTGGCTGTCTGACTGCCTCTTTCCAGCCTCACCTGCCTGCTGTTGCTCAGACAGC
The DNA here is from genome assembly GCA_038090715.1 of Florisuga fusca. Lineage (NCBI taxonomy): Eukaryota > Metazoa > Chordata > Aves > Apodiformes > Trochilidae > Florisuga > Florisuga fusca. Next base: position 20,089,882 of record JAAWXA010000016.1, on the reverse strand, counting down.
CCAGAGCTCTTGGGTCTGTGTTTTAAATCAGCCTCATCTGTAGAATAACTTCAGTTATTTGGTTGAATCTCACGGGGTTTTTCAAAAAGGAACCAAAGCTGCACGTGTCACTGTGCTCTCACCCCCCCAGCAAGCTAGGTGCACAGTTCTCCTTTCCACAGCTTTGTTGTCCCCCCTTTCCCTGGGGACACAACAGGGAGAAGGAGAGGTGAGGGGCAGCCCCTTTGGCAGGCAGAGCTGGAGAGTCAGGGCACATCCCTGCAGTGCTGGAGGCACTGGGCAGAGCTGGGGACAAATGGGATTCTGCAGCCCTGGCAGGAGAGCAATGTTCTGCCCAGAAATGACTCCAGATTGCAGGTGTAGGACTAGGGAGAGACTGGCCATGAGCCTGCCCACACAGCTCACTGTCCACCCACCTTATTCCTGCCCATTTCCAGCCTCCCAGCTCTGTTGCCTCTCCAGCAGAGCTCAGCACCCCCTGTCCCAGCTCAGAGCTGCACCAAGGGCTGGTTTGGGGTGACACTGCTCCTGGGAGAGCAGGACCTGCTCACACCCCATAAAGAGGGTCAGCTCCCTGGGGATGAGCCACGGGGGTGTCCCCAGAGCCTCCTCCACTTCTCTGCATCCCTTCCACTGTCCACGCTCCAGAGGCAGAAAAGGAATTAAAATGTCACCGGAGGCAAAGCTACAAACACACAGGCATGAGATGCAAGGGATGAGCCTGCAGCTCCTTCCTGGCTTCCAGCACTCAGCCTGCATCCAGGTTATTGATGTTCAGATCACGATTCAGTGGACACAGATTCAGAAGTTTACGTGTTTATAGGCATTAAGGAAAAGGTTTTTCTCGAACGAACCAAGAAGTAGAAACTATCCATACAGCTGGCTGCCCACCACCACAACACACCTTGAGGAATAAATCCCTTAAAAACTGAAGCCACAGGGGATAAAACAATTTAGAAACAAACATCTCAAAAGGATAGATTTGCCAAAATAACGTGGAAACCCTTTCCAGTGCAGAGAATTTAATCCATCTCTCTTCATTTCCATGTCCTTACCTTGGCATTTCCCAACCTCCCCTTTAAGACTTACAGAGAAAACAATTCTCCCAGACAGTAATCTTGTTTGTTTTAATAAAGAAGTCACTTACTAAAACAAAATCCTGTGAATTGACTGTTGATTCAAAACCGAAGACAAATTCCCATGGGCAAGTCTTTTTAGTATTCTGTAAGCATAACTAATTCAATTAACACCAGCCAGCAAGAGCTTATGTAAAGCTACAACATTGTACATACATATAGATGTAGACAATAAATTAAAACCAGCTATGTTGAGGAACACTCTTTGTTCCAGGTAGGAGTTGCATGTTTTGCATTTTGTTTACAAAGTTTAAGGTGCACATGAAAACAAATTTTGAGGACCGTGTTGTTTTAATTACATTTTCTTGATTTAAAATGTTTTTAGAAGTTGTTATGGCAGAGTTATGTTTTTTAATTAGTAACAGTTTAAATGCAACCTCTAGTGTGAAATGAAAATAAAATTCAGGTCTAGTTGTAGTAAAATAACATAGTAACTCCATTTGCCCTTCTTTTTGCTCTGTACTAACCCAGACTCTTCATAAAGCCCATGAAAAAAAAGACTTAGAAATCAAGGAAGTGGAAAGGAGGTTGTCTTGTGGCTCACCCATGCAGAGAGAATTTAAGATTGCCCTTCAAAGGCTTTTCAAAAAGCTTCCACAAACCCAGAGCACAATGAAACCAATTGTGGAGCCTGAAGGTTCTTGCACCAGAAACATCTTCTTGTATTTTGCTTTGGGTCAAAACAGGGAGATTAAAAAACCCAAATAACCAAAGAAAACCTATGGCCACTAGGAGATGAATTAGAAGCTGAAAATGTGGAATAAAATGAATTCTTGTGTTAGCCAGTCCAGCAGTCTGGCTGCTTTTGGATCAGAACCCAAAGACACCATGGCAACCAGGGTACCAGGGCAGGGCTGACTTTACCTACCCAGATAGGTCGGAGAATATGGAAAGCATTCAGAATAAATCTCACTTTTTCTTTCCTTTAAAAAGCATAAAAATTTCCTGCCTTGAGTTCTCCTTCGGGCTAATTTAAAATTCCAGATCAGCCAAAGCAAAGCTGAAGTTTTTTTCACCATGAACCGAGATAAGATGAAGTTCCACATTCACAGCATTTTGGCCTGAAAAATAAACTTACAGGAAAAATGATCTACTTTTTATAAAATGTGCAAATCAGGGATAACTAAAACTTAAAACTCAAAATAAAATGCTGGTTCAAAAGCCACATGGACAGATGCTGAAGTGCAAGGCAAGGTGGGGAGGGGCACATCTCACAGTGCCATGTCCCAGCACAGCCCAGCAACATTTAACCCCACCTCGTGTCTAAAAGTCCCGTCCAGCATCCCTTCTGCTTCCCTGCAGCCTCTTCCAAGGTGATCTCAAAGCCTTTAATGGAAAACATTTAGAAACCCTAAGCCTGAAATAAAATTATATCACTCTGATGTTGCCTTCGGGGAGGCTGAAACAGAGGGGTAAAAAATTTCATTGACTTCTTTTGACCTCAACCAGCCTCAGAATGTTTCACAAAACACTTGGCCAAAGCCCTGGATCTGCCCAGGACACATCTGGAGCCTCCAGCTCTGCCCAGTGCTGGATGTTTGCCTGGACACAGGATGATATTCAGAACAACACCCAGCACATTGCTTCAGAAACAATGAAGTGGAGCCACAACCTGAGCTCCACCAAAGCCACCACTTTTGCTTCACCCATTATGCACGGAGAAAAACACCAGCCTGGGGGGTCTGCACCTGTGACCACTGCTCCTTCCACCAGGGAAACACAACCAGGGCTGGAGAGCAGCTGGGTTCACAGTGAGCTGCAACTACCTGGGCTCCCTGGCTCAGCCTGGCCACCCCTCCCAGCCAGCATCCCAACCAGCATCCCCATCATCATCCCTACCAGCATCCCAACCAGAATCCCCACCAATATCCCAACCAGCATCCCCACCAGCATCCCAGCCAGCATCCCAGCCAGCATCCCCTGGGGCAGCAGCAGCACAGCCCCCCTCTCCTCACACCCCTTGCCAGGCAGGCAGGGGCTGGTGCAGATCCCAGCAGAGGGAAGCAGTGACCCCCCCAGCCCCAGAGCAGTGGCAGGGAGCCTAAGGCAGGTGAGGAACCCCAGGGCTCACAGGAACAGCACTTCCAGGTCCTTGAGACAGACACTGTGCACCCCCGGGCAGGTGACTGCACAACATTGGCTGCAAATTCCCTGCAAAGCCACAAGTTGCTGGGGAGAAAGCTGGAGCCCTTACAGCAGCTCTGGGCTTTCTCTGGCTCCTTCTTGATCACTGCTTCCTTCCACTGAGATGCAATCTCTGCTGCCACTCTGCCTTTTGCCTTTCCAATGCCTCCTTGATCTGTTTTGGAGTAAATCATTTATGGTAGATTTAATTTCTTGGAACTGATAATGAGTGTAGCTAGATATGGATCCTTTCATTTAAAACTCTCCCTTGCAATTTAATCAGCTTTCTCAGCCTCACCACTAGCTTGGAAAGTAATGTGGGATGGTTGTCACAGCAAGTAAAGAATAAAAAAAATGAGGCAAAAATGAGATTGATGATTTTATCAGCAATACTGAGCTGCTCTCTACAACCACGTTTAACTGTGATGTGCTCTCTCAACACACCTGCACTTCCCTGGGGAGGGTTACACCTCTGTAAGCAACCTGGGGGTTTGTCTGGTGCTGAATAATCACATCCCTTCCCTCCCCAAGCAGGCTTGATCCTATCCTGCAGCACAAGGGCTCCTCCATAGGAGGGAAGTCAGGAGACAAACACCACTGTCTGCATGGATGTTCCCATCCCTGACTTTCTTAAGTAACATTTTTATGGATGATGGGACATGACATTCACAGATACTCTTTCCAACAACCACAGGAGTTCTGACCTATAGGAGCTTTGGAGAAACACCAAAGGGGACACAAAACCCCAAATGTCAGATTTTAATCTGGTCCTGCTAATTTATCTCCACATTTGACCAAGTTCCATTTTGCTGCCACTGTATTCCCTTCTTTTAGCTTCACAGAAGACCTGAGAGTCTTGAATGCTTACATAAAAATTATTGAAAGAATGCATCAATGCCAAGGAGAGCAGCATAATAACACCCCAGTTAACAGAAATGACTAATGTACAGTATCTGCAATGACAACCAAACAGCTCCCCTTTAAATGCATTTGATTTGGGGTTGGAAGCTCAGAAAGCCAGCTCATAGAATCAAATGGCTTATCTCTCTGAAAGTCTGTCATTTATATACATGAGTTAATTTTTCAAGAAAAACATCAGCTGCCAAAGCAATGAGACACTTACATTTGATCAGTATGTTTGAAGGCTCTCAGGGAGAGCTTTCACCATTCCACTATAATAGGATTAGAAATCCCTCACACTGCTCCAAGAGATGGAATTTGGCCCTGAACAAAAAAAACCCAGACCAAACCAAAACAAAAAAACCAACCCTGGAGCAAGCAGAAGAGAAACTGGGTTGGGTTTTTTGCAGGTCACGCTACAGCAACTCAGGAAAAAAGAAACAAAAAATTGGGGATCGCTCTATTGGAATTCTTTGCCAGCCAAATGCCCTGGGTGACATCCTGAGGAAAACACCCAGCTCCTCTGTGGCTGATTTCTCTCTCCATCCCTAATCCTGGTCTGGCAGTGCCTGTCCATCCGTGCCCAGGGGAGGGGATGCAGTCAGTCAGGAGGGAGGTGCAGACACAGCCAGCAGAGAGCCCAGCTGGGTGATGCTGCAGCTGAGAAGCAAGACAAGAAACCCCAAGTCTGACATTGCAAACTGGAAAACATTGCAAATGATGCCCTGGTGACTTGAACAGTGGGGAAGAAGAGTCACGGTGACTTAAATGGTATTAAATCTTTCCTCCTTACACTTGAAAGGATTAAAAAACCACATGTGTGACTGAAGGGAAGAATCTGCTCTCTCTTTCACGTGGGTAAGTTTAGATCAGAAACAGCAGGAGCTTTCTAACACAGAGATCTGAGCCTGGGTGTTGGGGTTTTGTCTGCCATAATTCCTCACAACCCTGCAAATAAAATTACTATTCCTGAATGTCACTAACAAGGCCTTGAAAATTGTTATCCATAATCTCAGCAGTCTTATTTATTCTAATCTGTCCTGAGAAGCATTCGGTTTTCCTTAAGGGTAGTCAGCATCTAAGTCTAAGCAATATATGTTTCCATTGACTGAAGAAGATCCAACACCACCATGGAATGAACTGTGCTCCCTGCAAACAGCCCAAACTCAGATGATGATGATGAGACGAGTGACTGTGCTGCAGGTTGCAGTTCAAGCAGGAAGAAGAAGACAGAGAAAACCACAGAGCAGCAAATGCCTGTTTGTGATGCTCTGGCACTGCTGCAGAAGAAATACCCTTAACCCCACCAAACAGGGTAACAAAATATTGGAATTTTCCTTCCCTTCAATGGCATGCACAAACCCAGAGGCTGCAGCAGCTCGGGGAGTTCTGATGCCCCTGGATTCCTGCTGCAGGGGTGGTTTGTACTGGACAAGGCAGCCAGCAGAGCCCTGCAGAGTCTGCTCTCCCTTCCCCTTGTGTCCCCTTCCTGGGGGTGCTGGGGCTGCAGGTGTAGCTGGGCAGCACCACACCCCCCTCCTCCTTCCACAGAAGATGTTAAACGACACAATCCAATTAATTTGCTTCTCAGAGGAACAGACATTAAAAACTTACACATTTTTAAGAGATGTGCAAGCTACTTTTCTGTTTCCAGTTAATCCTGGGGACAGCAGAACAGATTACCTGTATTGACTTGGTGTCAGCTGCTGCAATTTGCAAATAGAAATATATTCTTTTAAAGATCCACAGAATCCTTTATTCATAAAGTGATCTTTCATAGAGTTCAAAGGTTGTTCACAGAGCCAAAAGATGTTTCTCTCAAGTATGATATATGCTTTGACAACTGCAGACCTCCTTACGTGCTAGAATGCCAGTGACCACATCTAGGGGCACTTACTGCCAATTATTCTTCATGCTTTTTCTCTAATTAATTTAGCCTGGCAACCTTTCTGTCTCCAGCCACAGTGTCCAACACTTTGCAGTAAGTCATATTGATGTAACGACAGTGCTGGTCCTTGCTCTAAAACCATTTCCCCAGGTCCATCCACTGGCCCATGAAAAGCAGAATCTGGGAGGGTAATTAATTTTCTCCTCTAGGCAGTCAGCTACCCAGAAAACGTTCTCCCAGGCTGTTCCAAGCATGGCTCTTAGCTACCCTGATGCAAATCTTTGTCTGATCATGTCATTGGCATATACTTTGCCTTGGAATATTTAAGATTTTGCACTTTTCTGGTCCTCTCCAAATCTTTGGTTTCCTTTACATGATTTCATTTGCATATTTGGAGCTGTCAACCAGACCCTTGCTAGATTAAATCTTGGATGCTCTTTCCTGTAACTCCACACACAAGGGAATTCTGTACCCCAGCAAACAAACCCACGGACACAATGTGCCTATTAACCTTGAGATCAGTAACCACCTGTGTGTCAGTAACAAACACAGCTAGGGCAAAAGTGTGATTTTTTTTTTTGCCTTTTTCCAGCTGTTTCACCCCACTCGCTTTACAGACAAGTTAATGCATCACTGCTGAATCACAGCTGCCCTCTCAGTCCCACCCTATAAGCACCTTTAGGGGTCTCCTGCAGGGACCCCAAGCCATATCCAACACAGATCACGCAGAAGAGATGCTCTTGGAGCACGGGAGAATGTAATTAATTCCAGAAGACATCTTTACTTCTGTAGCAGAGAGGAAGGGAAGCTTTAAATCTACATAATTGCAAGTCTTCTACTTAAAACTGAAAGCTAAATGGGAGAAAAATCCCTTAAAGAGACTCTGAAGGCCACAGCCAGGATCTCTAAGCCAGGCCCTGACCATTGGAGCAGCAGAACTGAGAGCAGTGATTTACACCCAGGGGTGCCTGAGTCCTGTGCCCCCAGGCAGCCCCCCCACCCTTGGCTGGTTTGGTGACCACCGTGCAAGTGACAGCCCAGGACACAGCCCTCCAGCTGCAGGACCAAGACCTCAGCCATGGGAAGATTTTCTTACACAGATTTGCCATCACAAGCAACATTATTTATAGAGATTGGCTGGCTGAAAAAAAGAGAGGAAGAAGTGGAGATCCTCCTCTTGGGTGGAGATCAATTCATGACACAACTGCTTAGATGAGCAAAGGACATAACCAAGAAAGCTTTCAATGCCAGACGTTTCCAACCATTTCTGTTACAAGATGTGGCAGGAAAAATCCTATATTCAAACGCAGCTGCTACTACACCTGTGTACATTCATGCACTAAAGAGAAAAGCAGCTTAAGTACTAATGACATCCAAATTACATCTTTCCTGATCTCTCCTATCTTTAATGTTTATGATTCCTGGCTCTTCTTTAAGAAAAAGATGTCATTAGAGCTCAATCAATAGCATTCTGCCTTGTGAAAGGCTTGCTGAAGCTGACAGAACTTCACAGGTTTGGCTTTGAAACTTCCTTGAATTTGAAGAAAAAAAACCACCAAACACCAAAACAAACAGAAAAACGGTAACAAGAATGTGTTTCAGTTTTCATGGTAGGGAGGTCATTGAACTTTCTCAGGAAAATCAACCAGCAAGCAGGAGCTGCTGTCTCTGTGCTGTACGAGGGTCTGAGCAGTCCCACTCTCCCCAGTTTCCTGCTCCCTCCCACTGCACGCCACTGGGTTTTTGCTCACTTGTTGGGTTTTTAAAACCTAGAACACCAATGATTTTTTTTTTTTTCCCATTTCCCAGTGCAATCTGAGAAAAGGGCTAAGGTGGCCTCAAAGTTGTGTTTGTTCAAGTCAGATGTATAAGTCAAATGAATTATTTTCCTGGACACGGAAGTTCCAGGGACAGAGAGAAGCAGAGAAAGGAGACAGTGAGGCCTGAAAAGGAGGGGGTGGTGCTTTTAGTGGGTTCTGAAGGGTTCCAGAAGTAGCATCGTAACTTGCTGGGCTGACTGCCCTGTCATTCCAGCTCTGGTGTTTGTTCTTGGAAAAAAATGAGGAAAAAAAAATGCATCAGAGGAACCTTCAGTGAAACATCCCCATTTGCCACCTCCAGAGCGAGAACACTAATAAAATTTTGCAAAGCACTCGAAAGTGCTAATTGCTTTTTTAGTGCATCTTACAGAGCAGTGGCATTACAGGGCAGCTGAGTGTGAAGAACCTGGAGAGGCGTGATACTGTCTGGGAGCTGCAGAGCTTTTTCAAAAGATGTTTATTTCAAGGAACAGCTTGGGTATGATAGACTTTGGCTGCAATGGTGTGATGCTGCTGCTCTGCCTTCCCTCCTGATGTTAATAAATAAAAGCTGTTTGATTACAGCAATTGGATTTCTGGCTGTAGTGAATATTCTGTGCTTTCCTAAGAAGGAAGAACACAACAAATGAGCTCGCTTAGGGAGCTGCCAAGAGGGAAAAACTAGAACCTGGGAGTATCCAAGCTCAGATACATCCTGACTAGGAGATAACAGGAGACTGTCCTCACCCCTCCGTTTCAGCTGGTAAAAGAAGGAACAGCTTTGATTCTCAAATGTCCAAAGAAAACTTGCCTCATCCCAACCTCCAAATCACTGCTGCTCCATGCTGGAGTCAGCCCAGAGATGAGTTTGTACCAATGCAAACAGCATTACTCTGGGGATTTTGCCCCTGCTGAGCCAGGTCAGCAGGTTGGTGCCCGATGGCACCAGGGCTGGATCCTCAGGGCTGGATCCTCAGGGCTGACACTCTCCCAGCTCCCAGGAACCCCGAGGCCAGAACATGGAGTGTTTCAGGCTGGGCTGATTTCTGTATGCACTGAGCAACTGCCCTGCCAAGCAATCTGCAGGGAAACCACAAATGCTCAGTACCCTGGGGATAAAAAAACCCCAAGACACTCAGGTTCCTTTTTATCAGTTTCCATGTCTGAGTGGAAACCTGCAAGTGGCATCTTTTGACACTGAAACAGCCAGATATGAAACAAGCCCTCCCAAGGAATAACAAAAGAAGGCTTGGCAAAAGGCACACTCTGCAAAGATGAAGGCCCTTTCCCAACCAGACTCCACATTACCCAGCAGTGATATGCCAGCACTATAACCTTAATTAGCCAATAAAAGTTTTTAGACAATCTGTCTAGACTTTCTTTTGCAGGAATATAAAATTGGCTTTAAAAGACATATATAAAGAGCAATGAAAAATCAATGAAAAGCTGTCAAAAAAAAAAGCTTCCTGCTGCTTCACATCTGCACCCTGCACTCTTCTCAGAACATGATCATTGATGTAAAATCCTTCATTTTATAAGCAGAAAAGGTGCTATATTTGGGTTTACTGAATTGCAAGCTCACAGTCAGCTTACCCACTTGATGGTGTCAAACTTAACCTGAGAACACAGCTCCTAGAAATCTCTCAATGTGGAACTTCATCCTGGGGAAGCCAAGTCATGAGAAATGATCCTGAGTGCCTTCCCCAGCCTGGCTGCCAGTCCTGTCATGGGGAGCTCCTGAGCAAGCAGAACCAACATGGGGACCAAAGGACAGCACAGGGGATACATGCAGAGGAAAAGCACAAAGTGATCTAAGGAAATAAAACATCAGGCTGGAAAAGAAATAAAATACAGAATCAAGATAAACCGAGGCTTAGGTAAAGATCAGACAGAAGGATTAGTGAAATCAGGGGGAGAAACAAAACTAAGTCAAGGAATTAAAGTCAAAGCATCAAAGACAGCCTGGGGCTAACCTTCAGCAGCACATCTGATTTCACAGCCAGCTCTGGGCAGTGGCTGCCTGCTCTCTGTCACACTGGGGTCCCCCAGCCCCCCGCTGAAGTGTTGCCATTCACCCTGAGCAGACAGAACCCACTGCAGCATCCAGGGCCAGCACAAAGCCCAACTCAAATTTCAAGTGAACATAGAATGGCAGAACAGGTTAGGATGGAAAAGAACTTAGGATCATCAGCTCCAACCATTCTGCATGTTTGAGTTGCATTTCTGTTTCCCAAAGTTTAAATCTCTTCCATCTTTATGTTTGCACAATGAAATGCACATTAAATCTGTTCTTGATTATGGAATAATTGAATAATTTGCTTTTTTTATCATCCTTTTCTTATCAACAGGCCACACATGATGTGAATGGAGAAGAGTGCAATCACCCTGGTCTGCACAGGGTGATTTGGTGCTGGCCCATGGGGTTCCATGTGTCCTGACACAGGACTGGCCAAGGCACCAGCCTGGAAAGGGAGATTTTCAGCTGCAAGATTTTGTTTAAATAATGACCATTGGTGAGTTGTTGAAATAATGCCTGCAATGTCCCTTGAAAGAGCAAGATAGATGGTCTCCTGATTCCTTATGGACTTAAAACATACCAGTGTTGAAACACCAAAGGGAAGGGAACCTGAGCAGCCTGTGCTATAAATCTGTGTATTTATCTCCCCCACATCCTGGCTGTATGTTCACACCACTTAAGATGCCATATTGCAGCTCATATTTCCAGCTCACACATCTGGTTGAATACACCAGCATGGATGGGCTGGGTATTTCCAACACAGCCTTGATAAACAACTTTCCTGAGAATGTGTAAGAAAAGAGGATAAACACCATTGATCATCATTTCCTACCTGCTGGGATGTTGCAAAACGGGTACACGTATCTGGTTAGAGTGACTTTCTCCTCTCATTGATCTTTTTTTTCTCCACTAGGAAGCTGGGCTGAGGAAGGCTCAGGGAGGACGGGAGACAGACCAGGGAATGTTTTTGGCATTCCCTGAAGACTGCTAGCAGGGCATGAAGGCCATCTTCCAAGAGTGTGAAGGGTTGGGGACATTTTTCATCCTCTGCTGTCTGAGGCAGGATAAGGAATGAAGAAGGGAAGGAAGGGTAAGAGGCATCTTCGAATTATTTATGTGCTGCTACTCCCCCATGGCTCTGAAAGCTGTTCCTTGCATTAGCACCGAGTGAAAAGGGACTGTGAAGTACAGGAGGTACAAGACAAGGCAATATTTTGTATTTCCTCCTGGGATGCAAGATTTCAGTGCCAGAAACTGGAATAACTTGCTGCATTTGATTATATATTACTCTTCAGATGGAGGGATGCTTTTAGAGCTGGTCCCAAGCGGGGGTCCAACAAATTCATCCAACTTTGCAGAACAGACACATCCCATGGGAGAAATCCCAGTGTAATCACAATATTTCTGTTTTCCATAGGGAAAGGCAAAATTACATCAGGGGCTTCCTCTGCAGAAGGTTTTTTTATGAAATTCCTTCAGGAAAACCGACAAGAGGCTTCACATCACACACCGGAACAGGCACCGTGGGCGGAGGCGAAAGCGGAGCCGAAAGCGGAGCCAGGATGCTCAACCCCCGCTGCTCCCCCGCCTGGGCTGGGGGCTGGAAAAAAGCACCGGGAGGAGCAGAGGAGAGCAGATGGAATCGTCTGGGAAGTCAGGTTTCACAATACCCACCCACCCACC
>JAAWXA010000016.1:19998578-20078315 GCA_038090715.1 Florisuga fusca | reverse complement strand
AAAAAAAAAAACAACCAAAAACCCACTGTGGGAAGAATTTCCTTCTTCTCTTCCCAAAATTGGAAGTTTCCACAATCGAACGAAGTCAATTCCATTTCTGAACTCGTGAATTTTATTTTTGGAGATGTGAGATTCTAGCCCCCTCTCTATGGCAAGTCTGCCTTCCCCCTTTTCCCCTCCACGCCTCTCCACATCATCAGCTTCACCAGGACCTTGTCCTCAAGTTTTTAATGCACACTAACAGACTTTTTTTTTTCCTTCCACCACAATTTTTTTAGCAAATTCCATCTCTCCCCAGCAGAAAATGGATGCAGAACACATAAGAATGCTCTTGCTTCTCCAGCTCTGCTCTGCTATCTTTACCCTGAGGAATGTATCACGCTTCAGATGCAAAAAATCTTCCAAAAAACAAATGGAAAAAGCCTGGATTGGAATGAATAACTTACTGAATCTGCATCAAACCAGCTTCTTCCCTTCTGCACCATGGGACTTGCAAAAGGCCAGAGTGTCCCCAGGGGTGTCCAGCCTCACTGGTCAAAACAAAGGTTCAGCCACACATTTCTCTGCTTTGATTTGACAAGGACACTTCCCCAGTCACTTGTTTCCAGCTGCCCCCCTGGTGCACTCCCCATACCCCCCAGAGCCATGGTTTGTGAAACTGGGGTAACACCTTTAAAGGATGCTGGAAGGAATTTGTTTAGGTACCAGAACTGTCCCCTGCAATTTTATCCTCTCCTTGAAATAGAAGCTCAAAACACTCAATCAATGCCCTAAGAAGGCAGATAGGGATGTGCCAAGACACCAACTATGTGAGAACCCTCAAGAGGATGGAGTGCAAGTCCCTGCAGACACCAGACTGCAGCTGGCCTCAGCTTTCACATGAGCAGACACAAAGGTAATGATACTGTCATATCTTTACCTCTTTCCTTCTCTCCCCAGTCTCTGTTTTGTTGATTTTTTTATGAGTCTGCTTGAGAAGGAGGAATTCTCAGCCCCTTCTGGCTTCATCACAGCATGACAAGGCTCCTGGGGCAGAGGGGCTGGGGATGCTCCAGCCCCCTGTGTCTGGTGTCCATCAGCCTCCCAACCTGCCTGAAGAAGAGCCCTCCCGACCCACACCAGGTATATATCTTCACAGGATGACAAAAATATGAAAATACATCTAGCACATACACATCAGAGACTGGGTTTATCATTTTTTGTTGATTCAAATTCTTTACTGAGAGGTTTATACTTGGTGCCTACACTCCCTGTGCAGCCAACAAGGGGAGCTGGTCAAAAGGGCAGCTCTGGGACCACCACTCTTAGTTGGCAGAGCCAGCAAATCTGGGACATCTCTTCTGTCCCAGGCAGGGAAAAGCCCTGCTAAAGAGATGGAGAGTGCTCTGATAACCTCCAAGTACAGGCAGGTGCCCAGAGCAATGCTCAGCACCTCAGCCAGGCACCTAGTGAGTTTTACCTGAGATCCCAAGGAAGCCAGGAGGCCAGTCACCACCTCCAGGGCATCACCCCTTCATTCCTCTAAATGCCATCACTTCTCAACCTTTCTTCCAAACAGCCACAGCAGCCCAGACCATGCACAGTGACAGTCTGAGTCTGCAGAGACTTTGCTTTTGCTTTTCCCCCACCAGCACTGTACTATCCAACACCCAATGCAACCCACACCACCCCTGAGGTGCATCACCTACTACAGCAGTTACAGTTAACAGAAAATCCTGTTAAACCCAACAGACTGCAGCACACAAGTTGGTACGACTTCAGAAAGTCATTTTTTCTTTACTTTTTTCCTGAAACAACACAACATTTGTTATTTGACAACACATCGGAAGGAAAATAATCAGTTTGGTAACATAGTTATTGAACACAACATCACTGTGCACCAAAAGGGACAGACACATGATTATCAGAGAAAAATGCAAAGAAAAAGAGAAACCACTTGAAGTCCTCAGGCACAACTGACATGATTTCATTAGTGGTTTATACATTCATTTTTGTTACATTTGATCCAGCGAACGTGCTTGCCAGTAAATGAATAAAGGCCATTCCCATCAGGAAGCATCATCATTTAACAGCAGCAAAGGCCAGGGAGCAGCCCTGTGCCTCTGCCTCTCCAACCCCCCAGACCTCCATCCCTCCCCCTGTCCCTCAGCCCCCAGAAACCCCCCTAGGGAAGAGGCTGCAGGACCAGTGCTGCACTGGGAAAGCTCCACAAGCCTGCAGCCTCCTTTCTGCACCCCAAAACTCCAGACAGGCACTGGGGGCTCTGACCCTCCCCAGGACTTCTGGTCCCCAGGACATGAGCTCCAGGCACATGGAATCAGAGGGCATAAATTCTGAGCATCACTGGATGATGGGTGATCTCACCCCTTGCCAGGGTGTTGTGCAAGGCCTCCCTAATGAATGGCAAGCATTTGGTATTTATTGACTCAGCCAAGGCAACCCTTGCCCACCACAGGGCATCATGCTGATGTCCCTGACTGCTTTAACCTTTCCTTTTCATTCTGGGCTTCTTTTAACCTTGGGCCACGTTGTAAAGCGACTGCTCCTTGTAATGAGTATTTTAAACTCATTCAGTTGGGCTTTAATGGATCAAGGCAAAAGAAAACAAGAGAGATGTTTCATTAACTTCTGGCTGTAAGACAAAGGAAAATCGGGATTTTCTACTCAGCAATAGGAGTCAGTACCCTGCTCGAGCTCTGGAGACAGAACAGTCTCCCTGCTTAAAGCCAGACAGTTGTACAACTCCCTCGAAGCAGTGACTGAACTCCCTCCTCTTACCCTGCACTAATTTGTGCTAATGGAATTCCCAGCAGACAGCATAAAAATCAAGTTCTATTACAAAAAATGCAGATTCAGGCTCAGAGCAGGCACTGAGCAGACCTCCAGGAGCCTCCCGAAGTGCTGTGTGAATCACTGGGGGATGAGACAGCAGCTCCTGGCTTTTAACAGTGTCAGCTTCCCCAGCAGATAAGTACTGAATCAGAGCAGCAAATTACCATACACCACGTCGAGGATTTCACAGAAAGTATCAGGAGATGACTCAGATCACCAAAAAAACCCCATCAGAAGACCTAGATCTTATTAGGAGCTCAAGTCAGGGTAGAAAGCAAACAACATGGAAAAGCTGTCACATTTTGGTGGCTACAGAGGTTCCAAACAGCCTTTGCTACCAATCAGAGGCCAGAGAAGGGATTTTCTGTAGGAAATGTCTAATTGTATGTAGCAGTCTGTAAAGGAAGCAATGCAACAGGAGGTTAGTGGTGAATGCAGAGGTTTATCCAGCATGCCAAAGAAGGGGCTCATCTCATCCGGGTGCAGTTGGCACCTGGCAGAGGGCAGGGGGATGTGTCTCCTATCACCAGGTACCTCTGGGGGTACATGCCATTTGTAGTAGCAAATGGAAAGCTGAGAAAAGCAAGATTAAAAGGAAATTCAAGTTTAAACAGGGGGATGGAAAAGAAGCACTGTTCAGTACCACTGCTGGGAAAAAAAATCTGCTGGTAAGGGTAAAGAAGGGTTTGTAGTTTCAGGGGTCCCCTGGCTGCCCTGCCAAGGACTGGTTTGGCCCCTGGCTGGCCCAGCTGCAGACAGATGTTCTCAGCACCACGTAGCAGATGGCTGCACAGCACCCCGGGAGCACCGAGGCAGAAGACTTACACAAATGAATATTGCAGGAGAAGTCTTCAGCAAAAGAAAGGAGGAAAGAAGATAAAGAGGCTGTCGCGAGCGTTGTGATGTCTGTGCTGAAGTGGATTAAAGTTTATTTGGCTTTTTTGTTCTGTCAAGGTGTTGACAGCCTCCTAACAAACATGCCACCACAACTGGAAGTCTACAGAACCATACCAGCACGCTGGCACAAGAGATTGAATCCTTCCTTATTCCTCCTCCCCCCCTCCCATCTTTAGTGCATAGAGAAAGACAACATGCATTTCCAGTTTTTCTTCTCCAGTCCTTCCAAAAGGTTGAGAGCATCATCACCTGACCTAATTCTGCAGATTAAGATCCTCTGACATGCTGCTCTGCACCATCCAATAGGTCTAGTTTGTGCAAACAAGCTGTTTGTGCTCAGCATCAGCCTCCTGAGCTGGACCACCTGTTGGTGAGAGGGAGCTGGAGCAGGGAGCTGTGGAAAGGCAGAGGGAAGAAGGGGGCAGCTGGTGTTGGGGTCTGCAGAGCTGAGTGTCCCCTTCCCTCCACTGCCCATGGAGAACACCAAAGTCCCCACCAGCAAAGCAGCCAGAGCACTCCTCTGTGGAAATGGGCCCCTTGTGGAGAGAAGATGATGGATAAATGCACACCAGATCTTTCATTTATCTGTTAGGAGGCACTCAAGTGGTCTTTTGCTAACGACTTCAATATATATATTTCTTACAGATAGCAATTAACCTTCTGGTACAGATTAATCTTTAAAAAAAAAATCAAAGATGAATTAATCTTTGAAATTCAAGTATTCAGTAGTTTCATTAATAATCTGAAATTGTCCCTTAGATTTTCCATAATTAGGCCATTCTCCTAATTTATTAATCCCACAGACTGCAGAGCACGTTTCAAATCTTCATCTCCTGCCACAATGACATATTCAAACTCACTTGAAGTGCTCACAATAAAAGTCACTTTGTGAAGAATTATTAACTCAAAGGATCAAGCAAAGTCTTTATATACCAAAGCATATTTGAAAACTAAGCAAGCATAGCACTTTCTACTCATCCTCACAACTCCTAAGATCTTGGCTGCATCAGAAACAAGTTCGGATTAAACATGGAATTTAGGATAATTAGCTGCTACAGATTCAAGGCCAAAGATAATAAGCAGGCTGGTACCTACAGTCTAAATCTTCTTTTCTGCCAAAATAACCTGCTTATGAGAGACAAGGCAATGACCTGAGAGCTAATAATGACTGTTTATTGCCCATGTGTCTCAAACGTGGACTAAATTCCTCTGCTCCAGGGCTGTGCCTGCTCCTGGCAGATGCTCCTGGTCCTAGAGGCCGTGGGAGAGAACCCCCCCAGCTCCCTTCTCTGCCACCTCTCCCAGTGCTGCTGCTCTTCTGCTGGCTGGAGGGGTCCTGGGGGACAGGGTTGTCACCAGCCCTGAGATCCCAGCAGCCAGCAAAGCTCTCCAACTGGAAACTGCAGCCACATCATGGCACAGACTGGGCAGGACTGAGAGAGACCCTTCAGACCAGCCCCAGGGAGAGAGGGGGATGGATGGATGGATGGGATGGGATGGGATGAGCTCCAGGGACTCATAAAACCCCTTTCCAGCCCAAACAGGCTGCCTGTTGGAAAGAGTTTATGCATCACCCCTGGTGGTGTCTTCACCTTGGGACCTTTCTCTCCCTGAAACGTATTCTTCTGGTCTTATGGGGTTTGGTTTGCTTTTGTATTTTATGAAGGACAGTGAATTATGTGTTGACTACATGAACATCTCCCATCATTAATTTGGTTCTACAGAAGGTCTAATAAAACACTACAGTATCATCCAGCTGGAGTTTGCCCTTGACAGAGAGAAGAGGTTTCTGGTCTGATTTTGCAACAGTGGGTATTTTGCAAATAAAGTCAATTTTAAATTATAATGAACACTGGCATTTGTCACTTCCTGCAGTATTAAATCCTGAGCCATTTTCTTTAATACCACATAAATATGCATTTGAACGAACAGCCAAATTCATGCCAGGTTCCTCCTGTGATACCACCCAGTGAAACCATTCCAGACTCCCCTCTCTCAAACCCTTTTCTTTGAGCTGCTCTCCCTCCCTCAGCACCCATCAGCTCCATCCCCAGGGTGGTGGCTCCTGGGGACCCAGCCCACCTCCACCTGGCAAAACCATCACGGTTGGAATCTGTCCTGTGACACCAGAGGAGATGGAAACCTCTGGAAGCTGCTCAGGAGGAAGGAGGGACCCGACCCGAGCCGTCCCCTCGCTGGGGGTGTCTGTAGGTCAGCCTGGGAGCTCTGCATTGCCTTGGCCTTCACCTCTGCTCCTTGAGGTGCCACCTAAAGCCCTCCTGGGTCCTGGCATCTCTGGGGGACTTCAGAACTGTTTACCCTGGCGAATAAGGAAGCAGGAGAAGGGGATGAGCATGCTGCCAGGACAGCCACACCTTCAAGCCAGCTCTGCTCTGCGTTTTGTACCAGAAGAGGAAAACAAACTCTAAATGAGAGATTTCTGTCAACAACATTCTCACAGTTCAACTCGACACCACAGGCCTGACCCAGCCCGAGACACAGCCTCTCCCTGTCCTCTTGGAGCATCTTGCACTGACGGGGACATCACCCAGCACAGGTTGGCCTTCCTGGGACACCACGAAATAAAACCAGTAGCGAGAACAATGTGATGGGTGACACCAGGTCTGATGTGCCTCACCCCCCCTCCCTGGGTTTGCTGCCCCCATCTCCCAGGCCAGTAATCTCTGAGCCTTTGAGGGAAAGATTATGGATTTTCTCACGGGAACTGGTCAAAAGGAATGCTACAGAAAAGCAACACAAGTCAGACAGCAATCTGAAAGGTGAACAGCAACAGCGTGACACCAGTCAATGTCCAGCAAGGAGCAGCCTTCACAGAATGTCTAGCTGTGGAGAGATAAAAGCTCAGCAGTTTAAAATCTGTCTTCTACCCATGTCAACATAATACAGTGCTGTCCAGTAGAGTAGCAGGAGCTTGATAAGACTCAGGGTTTTCTATTTTTTACAGAAATTACTGAAAACCACTCAGGTTTCAAACTCCCTGAAAATCCGTAAGCAACTGAGGAAAGAGAGTATCTAGGAGTCATCACAGAGGCACTGCAAAGACCTGGAGCATCCTTAGAATCAAATATATATTCTAGAAAAAGAATATAACATTTGGTACAAAATAACATTCATTACTGCCATAGCGTTTGCTGGAGGGAGGACGGGCGTTGCCTACCTGCCTCTCTGGAAATTTGCATGAAGGACTCGACTCCTTTTTCTCCATAATTCCCTTCAGATGCCAAAGTGGACACATAATTCCATCCCAAAGCTTTCACAATGTCCACCATTGCTTGTGCTTGGAAGGAATCTGGAGGAACCACCCGTGAGAAGAAATCATAGCGCCTGTCATCACTCAACTCTGGTGCAGTTGAGGCATAACTGATTTGTGGGATCTGTAGAAAAAAATAATTTCTGATAAATATACATATTCATACACTCATTGCACTTCTTGCAGCAGTGAGCTAAAGCAGTCAGCTTCAGCTGAGCCTCAGCTTGTCTTCAGTGCATCCATCTCTAGCTCTCCACCACATTCCTTTACCACATACAAGTCAAAGAAACAAGCTTCTCATTGACTTACACCCCCCCCCCCAAAAAAAAAAAAAGTCATTAATCAATTGAGAGCAATTGTACACCTGCACATTTATAATTTCTTCCTTTCAGGAAGCCTTAACCAAGTACAGCACATAAACCATTTCTCTCACTATGTCCCTTTTACTGATGGTGTGGTTTTCCTAGTACCTCATTATTTGGCAACCAAGTTTATATCTGGCACTGCTGGCAGGACCCTCCATCAGCTTCTGAAGGATGAAGAAGCTCTTAAAATTAAACTGTGAGTCCAGGTTTTTTTGTTTTGTTTTGTTTTTAAAAAAAGTTTATTTTTGATTCTGTCTGATGAAGAGCAGTTGTGAAGGCTGCTGAGCATGGACATCTCTGTCCCACAGAGACAACCTGCTCATGATTCAGCTCTGCCCTAAAACTCTGCCTGCCCAGGACAAACCAGCTCTGGCTTTTCCTTCTCACAGCAGTGTGAAGGAGACTGACCAATACTTCTTACATCAGAGAGACCAAAATACTGTTCAGGGCTCTTTTCTCCTTGATCACAAAGGTCCCTAATCACTTCTCAAGCTGACACTATGTTAATCCCCAAATGCATTATGCAATTGTTTGAGTAACAGTCTGGGACTGCTCCTTAAATTAAGGAACCTGCCATAATTCTCACTTGAGATGCCAAGGAAGGAAAAAGACGATTTGCAATATACACAAACATGATCATATATAATGGTTTGAGGCTTGCAGCCTGCAGAAAGGTCAGTATTTCACACCTCAGTACAAGCAGCTTCTGCATTCTCATGTTCTGTCTCGGTGCAGCGTTCCTACAAGTATTTATTAGCTCTCTTGCCTTCTCAGAAGAGCAAACACTGTATTTCCCTGGGCTCAATACTGCCAAGGGCTGGGTGCCTTCAGTTCCCCCAGAGGTCAGGAGCAGCATTTCCACAGGACACCCACCCTGCCTGCACATCACTGCATGCACTAACAGCTGCTACACCTGAGTGAAAGGAGATCAGCAAAGCAAAATAGCTGCTGAAGACTCAGCAGAGGAGTGCATTTATCCAGACCATCCATAATGATTAAATACCCAACATTTGCTGAGGCTCATTGCTGTCAAGGTACAATCTATCAATTTACAATCAGCCAGAACCAACAGGTCCCTCGCACGGGGAGCTCGAGTCTGGGCCCCAGCACAGCTCTGCTCTGACTTGCTGTGAATTATTAAACCTGAAGAAACACTTCAGCCTTCAGTGGGTGCTCGGGCTGTCACTGTGGATGTTGGAGAACTGAGTGCCCCATCACTTGGCATGGTCTTCCCTTGGCATGCATCACGTCAGCCCTCTGCACGTCTGCTGGCTTGGCAAGCAGGGGGGTGGCTAATCAGGCTGAAAGCTGGGATGCTTTGGGTTCTTAATGCAAGACAGCAGTCATCTACAAAGCCTTGCCAGGTTTATTTTAAATCTGTGGGCTGTGGACAGCACGTTGCCACAAGACCTTCCAGTGCTCCAGTCACAGAAAATGAAAACAGCTCAAACTGAGACTGGTGGGGAGGACGCAGCGTGGTGCTGAGCACCAGTACATGATTTACTTGCTCGGTACTTTGCCTGGGGGCCAGCAAAGCTCAGGGACCACTCTCAAAGACAAATGGATCGACTGTGCCAACTTATCAGCATTCCTTATTTTTAATCTACCTTAGGGATGGCTTCCCCCTAACACCAAGGGCTGTGGTTGCACAGGAAATGCCAGGCACCCTGGCCAACAAAAATAACTGAAATTCTTCATTTGTCTGTGCCTGCAATTGCTGTGGTACTAAAGGATGGGTGATGGTTTAGGAGTGCTCTCTAATCATTTGTGCAAAGCTGTTAACAGAGCTTGCTCAGCTGCTTATCAGCTCAGCTCTTCTCTCCCTTGGGTGGTATTCTGTTCACCAGGCTGACTTCATGGGTGCTGCTTACCTCTTAGTAACCAGCCAAGCACCAGGGACACAACCTGCAGTCCCCCCCACATATACTATATCTATATCCTGAGATAGCCAGGGGATGGGCTTTTAATGGTAAATAAAAGAAGGCCCAAACCTGCCCCAGGCTGGAGCGTGGAAGGACTCTGGGGTGAGTGGGCAGAGCAGTGCTGGGGCAGCAGCCTGTCCTGAAGGTGCTCTGTGTGCTTACAGGACTATGGCAAACATCCCACCTGGGAGTTCAACCTGTCACTTGCCTGGCTGATGTCTGACTGCAGGATGAGGGAGTGATTAATGCTGGGAGCGTTGCATTAGTCAGTGATTAATTAATATTAATTTATTCTTAAGATTGGACATTATTCTTCATTTGTTTCATTTTCTTCTGCTAATGAAAAGCTCCCTCTGGAGCACACTTGGTTGGCTTGCTGGAGGAGCAGGGCTGGGGTGGAGCAGCTGCACCAAAAGCCACAGCAGAAAACACAGCCAGGACTGACACCTCTCCCTGGAGGGCTCCTAAGTCACTCTTTACAACACCAAACATCTTCCAACACCTGTCTAAAACCCAGCTGAAATCCAAACTTGCTCCAGTTCTTCATCTCAGACTTACTTGGCAGCCTTGCCCACCCCCTACTCTGCTCCTCACTCTTCCCTCCAAGCCAGAGGACAGACAGCAAGCTCCTTGCCAGCAGCCACATCTCTCAACTGGAAACACCCAGGAGACAAACCTGCTCTCTCTGAAGCTGAGATAACTGCCAGGGGCTGGCTGCTCACCCCATCACCCCTGCCTGGCTCTGCCTGCACACTCACTGCACTGCCAAGCACCTCGTAAATCAGGAGAACCATAAAAATAATTATTGCTACTATGCTACTTCATACGTCATTGAATGGGGCTACAGCTCCTCCGTAACTTATTAAAAGATTAATAAAATGGTGCCCCTGAACCCAACTCGCCAAGTGACAGTAGTCAGAAAACCTCAGAAAAGGCAATTTCCCAAAGGTCCATGTGCAATTAAGATAATGGATGAACATACCTGTTGAGATATTAATGAGCTCCCACCAGGGCAATATTAAGTTCACAGTTTGATGCATTTTTACTTAAAAAAAAAAAAAAAAAAAAAAAAAGTGCCCTATTTTGATAAAGCCTCTTGAACTCCTGGCGTTTGGCAGCGCAGCATCAGTCAACACATATTTCAAAACCCTGCCAATACCTTAGCTTCACAAAAAATAAGGTGCCTGAAGACTTTTCACTTGGCTGCAAAACTCTTTGGTGTGAACTGATGGATAACTAACAACCTCAACTCCGTTTAGGTCTTGAATTTTATTCATGTCGAAATTTATCATGTCATCAGCTGGTACAACTGCTCTTTGTTCATCATTTACATCTCCAATTGTACAACAAACAGCTCCAGCATCCTATGAACTGCATTTAGTTGTTTTCATTGCCTGGAATTAAAATTATTTGAAGTTTCTGACTAGCTGGTTTCTCTGGGCAGAACTCCTCTACACTCCCTTTGTTTTCAACACTTTGTTCTGAACAAGAAGAAAATGTTACCTGAGACACAAAACGTGATCAGATTATGACTCAAAGCTTGCAAAGATAAAAAGAATGAATCTTCCTGCTGATTTCCCCTTGGCTGGGGGGGGATTCGAGTTCCCTCCAGTTCTCAGGAGCTGACAGCTGTGGGCTGGTGCAATGGCCTCAGGACCCTGCGCTGCACCCAGACAGCTACAGGGGTTACATCCCTGCCTCTTCTGCTCCTCCTCCCCAGCCCTGATGAAAATAAAACTCTGCTAAACCCCTAGCTTTGGGGAGACTTGCTGGAGGTGTCAATCTAGCAGCATGTGCCCTATTTCTGTCCTGAAAGGTGCATTCAAAAACAAATATTACAGCAATTCTTGCTCAACGACTCTTAAGAGACTGGGGAATAATATTCCCAACAGTGGGTAATGATGAGAGCAAATCCTTCTAAAGTGCTTTGATAATCCCTCCTTATTATGTTTTATGATGAAATTTCAGAAGTAGAGCATTTAAAGTTCATTTGGTTTGGGTTTATATATGTGCATATATATATATATATATTCAAGAACCAAACGCTGACAATGAGAAAACAAGGCAACAAAATTAAGAAAAAAACGTTCAAACGTAAATCAATTTTAAGAGCAATAAACAGTATTTCTGTACAGCTCTGCTGTGGTCTGTAAGGTGTTTCCAGACAGCAGACCTGTTGCTCATCCTGCAGGGCAGTGAGCAGCAGCAGCACAGCTCCAGAGGGGCATTGGTTTAACAAACATTTCAAACCCCTTCATCTGCTTACAGTTCCCCTCCATGTCTCTCACTCTGCTCACCAATTGCTAGAGCCACCAGTGTTCGGTCCAGGTCCTGTTTACCCACATCTCCCCCTCTCTGATGTTAGCACAGAGTGAATTCCTAATGATGTATGAGAGAGGAACACCGTCACCTCCAAGGGAATTAGATAGAGATTTCATCAGGTACAGAGAGACAAATAGAAACAACATCAAACACAAATGAGTGGCTGAGCCTGGAGGAGAAGTGCATTTAATAAAACAGAAACATCTTCAAGAGCAACAAAAACACTAAGAAATGGACCCAATACACGACTCATGTACAGAACTTTTGCCTGTGTCCACACTGGCCCTTTCCACCAAACCTCCTGGTGCTGTGTGAGCTCCACCTGACACTACTCATCCAGGACTTTGATTCCAGCTAATAGTGAAACTCTCTGAATTCACCCTGGAGACCACAAGGACCACTAACATGACAGTTGAGTAAATCCCACTTTCCAAGGAATTTTAAGAGAGACGTTTTCAAAGTGGTCCCCACCTGCAGCTGAAGCCCTGTGGCAGAGCTCATGGAAATCCCACAGTGATTCCAGACTGATGGAGAGCTATAGGAGTTCTTGGCAAATCATCACTGAAAACCTGGATGAGGTCAGTGCTGTGCAGACCCCTCAGCAGCAAAGAATTCCAGAGTGACAGGAGAATGCAGTGCTGTCAGGAAGGGTAATGGCCAAAGAAAACATGGGGAACTAGAGGGAGAAGTTCTCTGTAATTTCATTTCACTGAGCTGTCTTGCTGAGCAGCACAGGCTGCAGCTTCCAGAGATAATGAATAAACATTAGCAGCTCCATGCAGATTGCTGAGTGGAATGAAGAGGGAAGGGCAGGCCTATTAAAGGACTGACTGTAATTGAAGGGTGCAGTAATAGACCTTATCAGAGCTGTTAGAGGGGCTGCACCACTGCACTGGTGTCCCAGCAACACAGAGCAAGGGACTGCACCAGGCAATGCTTCTGCTTAATAAGACCTTTTAAAATTCACAACTCCTTGATTACCAGTATTATAATGGATGCAATCCATTACTGAAACAAACACTTCCACTGCTGCTTTGGTCCTTCCAAATAGCTGGCCTTCTAATTGAATGTTCGGGGGCGGGGGGGGGGGGGGNNNTATAAGAGGGGGGCTTAAATTTTTTTCAAACCTGGAGAGACCATATTAAAGTGCCCCTTTCCAGACACATAAAACAACTTTCTTCCCTACCATAACTGTCATAGCACTCAAGTGGAAAGACATCCTGCATAATGCTGGCAAGCTGGGAGTGTTTTCCATATTTACAAGGTCTCTCCTGCTTCCTTTACCAGAATAAGAAAGTATTTGTATGAATTAGAGAAGAAAAAATAATTGTAGCAATTAAAGGGACAATAATTACAGCAATTAGTACTGTCCACATAGCTCGTGGGAGCAATTTATCAACTCACATAGAAAGCAGGAAAAAAACATATTATAAAGACACAGTGAAATGAGATGCCCATAAACATGAGATATCCCTGTATCTCATCTTGGTGACCCACGCCTTGCACTAGGTCTACTTGTGACAGCACTGAGCTTATGGCACAGCTTGGGCTTTCATAGCTGCAAACCAGGAGTGGTTTCCTAGGTTTTAAAGGATAAAAGAACCTTGGGTCAATGACCACTGTCCATTTGTACTTCCATTTGCCTAACCTGGGCACTGGGATGCTCGGGCACAGAAGGCAGACACCTGGCTCTCACTGGTCCATGGGACTGAGATCTGCAAATTCCTGTACTGAGTCAGTTTATAATGAAGCTGCAGCCTCCCTGCTCCTCCTACACGGGCACAAATGGAGTTTTAAAAGACTCTCTGCCATGACACTGCCTTTATCTCCAAGCAAGGTTCCCCCAGTCCCTGTGTCTTCCCGATGTAACCTGCTCCTACCTGGCCAGCCAGAGAGGCCCAAGAACTCAAACCAAGGCAGTAGGGAAAGGAAAATCATCTCTGTCATGCTTATCTGTTCCCCAGCAGGAGGAGGAACCAGAGTGGTGAGCAGCATGAAGCATGGCTTGCAATTCCAGCTTTTAGTCCCCATGGCAAGGCCACCTCTGTTACCTTTATGTGACACATGGAGCCACCTAAGAGCTGCTCAGAGAGCAGCTGTGGAGGAGAAGCAAACAAAGCAAGAAGCAGCAAGTTGGACCTAACCTACTTAGCTGAATGTTTTGAGACTCGGAGCTCCAATAAGTGCCTTTTTTTGCAGAACAGTATAATAACCTTTGCCGTGGGCAAAGAGCATTCTTTGTAATCAAGCTCCTTTGAGCAAGGTTTATGAACCAATTCAAAACATTTCTGGTACTTAAAAATAATTCATTCAAACCTCTGGACCAAGCTGTGCCAGAAAGCACAGTTCCCACTGTACTGCCACTACAAAAATAGAAGCCCTTTGAGGACAGCAGCCCAGGATTCCAACACCTCTGTCAGTATTGCACATTGTTCCAGAAACAGGGGAGGCCCAAGTGGAATTCAACTGTTCTTTCACTCCGTGTCCTTCAGAGAATTACCTAAATAAAAATCTCAGTCTATGCTGTGGCCTGAACACAAAGGCTTCATACATATCAAAGACTACTCCTTTAACAGTCAGAAATATATTCCTCTGTGTCTCAAAAGCCATCATGTTCCTAGCTCTTGTGTTACAGCCCACCTGCAACCACATAAAAGCCAGGTTCTTTCTGTTTGCAGGTATGACTTGCCTTTGCAAGACCAACCATGATCATCTGAATTGTTATTTTTTTCCAGTAACTTGTCATTACCTGGGACTCTTTGTCTCAAAATAATCCTTGAGAAAAAAAACCTTAGAAATTGCAAAAATTGACCAGAAATAACTTGTTTGAATTTACAGTGAAATGAAAAAAAAGATTTTTAGATACACACTAGACTGATTCTTGTGTACAAATTACCCTTTGGTCATAAAGTTGTATTTCTGTGGTCATGGAGATCAACTTTTAAGTGATCACTTCTCAGGAATGAGGTTTTTATTTGTATTACTTACATTTTCATTTCCCTTGTTTTATCCGTATCTTGACACACTAACATTAAAGTAAAAATTGTGTTTCCCTGGCTGACACAGCACACATCCAGGTAGAGGGAATCTTTTCCAGCTCCCATCTGCAAACAGCAGTATTTATCTACTGCACCAGAGGGGTTATCACTAGTAAAGACAAAGCAACACGTGCTGTTATGAAACCTCAGCACTTCCTATTTTAAAGTGAAACTTTTAACTGGTAAAGAATTTTAGCTGGCTTGCTCATAAACCAGCAAGGCAAGGAAGTTCTCCTGGTTTGCAGATCTTGGGGATGAGATATGACCTGCACAGCACATTTATATATCCTAGTGCATATTCATTGATTTTTACAACATTAACTAGAATATTCCTCCTAGGATACATCAGTTAAACTACCAGTGGTGATTGCCCATCCATGGCAAAGCAAGAATGCCCAGCTCTTCATATTTAACTCCAGCCCTGATAGAATGAAAGCTTGAGAGCAGCATTAAAATAATAGATGGCACTCTGCTCCAGGTAATTTGAAATCTTAACAAAGCATCAAAGGGTCTTGTCTGTTACGAGCTCATACTTCAAGCCCATTTTTAGCTGAACTCACAGAAGGTGATGGGAGCACGGGGACCCCATAACCTTCCTAATGGCCCCGTTTTTGTAATCATATGGTACAACAAAGCTGCTTATGCAGCAACAGTCCTTCCAGCCTCTCGCTGTGATTTAACCGCCACCTACAACTAACATCCATGGACAGTCTGTCACACTTCCCCCCGTGACACCCCACTGCCTCTAAAACATAATTACAAAGATAAGGTACAAAAGAGAAAGAACAGACAAGATTAGAAGAGGTCCCTGCCACAGGCTCTGAGTCTGTGCCAAGACTGACTCTGCTCTTGGAGGTGCTGACACCTCACCCGGCCCAAGGCAGCAGAAGCCACAGGTCTGGCAGGTGGGACAGGCCATGGTACCTCCAAGGGAGGAAAAATAATGCTGCAGATAACAAGATACCAAAAATGCAACCCAATCTGTACCACATTGTACACCAAGTATGTACCCGAGTACCAATCCACTTGCAGTGCTCGGAGCTCGCACACCCAAAGAGAGGCTCATGAATTCTAATTATTTTGAAAATAAATCAGAACCAGAGGATAAACACAGCGAAGCAGCTTTTATGTTTTATTTATGTGTACACATTGCTCAATTCATCGCAAACATATAATTGAACCTTATATTGTCTATGCATATTTTAAAAGCTTTTTAATCTGCAAGTATAAATCTCATTGATTTTTAAAGTAGCCCAATGGAGACAGCAACAGTAAAGACTTATTCAGCAGAGGGGCTGAAACAGAATAAAACTCAACAGCAGAGCACAGTTTTCTGATAGTAATAGCCAAGCACAGACACAAACCCCCTGTCCTGGAAACCAACTGCAGTGTGGTACCAGGTGAAACCATCACCCTTCCAGCTGGTTACTGGGCTGAGCTAGAGCTGCCAGGTCAGCACGTGAACATCTCACTGCATATCCTGATGAGCACCCCTCTTTATGTTGTGGAAAAGGAGGCTGTGATTTGAACGTTTACTCCTAAATTTACAGTATGGCAAATTGTCTTGCAGAGCAGGGGAATAACTCCTGTGGCTTTCCTGCCTTCTCAGAAAAGCAGATCTAGACCCTGCCAGTGCTGATCTATCTGCATTAAGTGCTTCTCTTTACAAGTTCATTCTGAAGTTAAACTTTCACCAAGCAGCTGAGTAACATGGGGAGCAAAAGTGAATTCCTGGGAGTGACATTCACTGGCCAGACAGGGCAAAATCAAGAATCTAAACTCGTAAAAATGTCTTCAAGTGGTCTGAATTTCAGGAGTCTGGCAGGGTGAGCCTCTCCTGCCCTAGGTACCCCAAAGGGGCAGGTTCTGCTCCTTGGGGAAGTGTCCAAGACCATCTGAGCTGGGGCTGACCAGGGAGGCTGCAGGATTAGATTCAGACTGCCCTCCATTTCTTGGTTTCTTTCCTCTAAAATAAGCATAAAATGAGCAAAAAGCCTGTTGTGTCCTCCGAGCAGAAGAAAGTGAAGAAGGTCCTTCAGAACACAGACTCCAGGCACAGAGGAGAGGGAGGAAATGCAGCAAGAAGAGATGTGAGGGAGAATGGATTATAATTATGGGAGAAATCTGCATTTGACATTTCTTCGACTATATATACAAGAATTATAGGGCAGAGTGAGGTTTCCATGAATATGTGTACCTTTTATTTCCTTATATTTCATCTCTGGCCTTTTACAAAGTGCATCATCACCATGTAATTCTACATGTATATAAATATTTATGTATTATTACAAGAAAAACACAAGGCAATCACACTTTTACCTTCATTGGTTTTCTTCACCTCAACATTAAGCTTTCCAGCTAAATAATTACATTTCTTCTTATCAAACTTGTGGGAAAACAAATTTAATAAGAGAAATACAGCTAGAAAGACAAATACTTAGGGGAGAATAATTTTCAGACTTAAACTTCACAAGCTCAATAGATTATTCTGGACACTGGATAATTACTCAGCATGTCTTTATCACAAAAGCGCCCGGACACTCTAATTAATCCAAATTGCTTTCTAAGGACCATGTTATTAGACACATGCAGAAGCAACCAGATATTAAAAAAAAAAAAAATAAATTTAAGAGGTCTGTCTACATCTGCTCTGTCTCTCAGCACCCTGATGAAAACCACCCCACAGGGGCCACCAGCTCCTTCCCTTCCTTTGCAGCTATCCCAGAGCTGAGGAGAGGAGCCTGCAGTGAATCTGTGCTACAAGAAACCTCCCAAGAAGCTGCACAGCTTGCATTGTGGAACCTTTCCTTAAAAATTCAAAAAAACATTGCCAAAACAGAGAAGGGGGAGGATGAGTATTATGCCACTCCCTGAACCTGGTGGCAGAGCCCTGGCACAAGGGGCTGAGGACTCCAACCCACAGAGACACCAAAACGTCCCCCAGGTCACCAGGACCATCCAGGCTGTGGGAAAAGCCTCTGGAATTCTGGGCAGTTCTATGCAGCAACACAGCCCAACAGAATTCTCTTCTTTTTCTGTGACCTCTTCTTTATTTCTAGTTCTATCCATTCATCCATCCACCCATCCTTCTCATGGAAAATGACAGATTTGTAGCTCTTTTCACCTCCAAGTGAGAATTGTTGTGAAATATTCCCATACACCATGCAGCCCCACACCCAGGGCTTCTCTGGGAACTTGAGCTCCATCCTGCATCTCCCCAGGGAAGCCCTGGGTGACGGAGCAGGCCCCGGGGCTTGTATTCCACCCCAGCTCTGGCAGGGCTGCTCATCCCCCACGGGAGCTAATCCCAGGAGTGCTGGGAAAGTGAGTTGCTTCAAGGATCAGGGAAAACTGCTGGGATCTCCTCTGTTCTTCATGAGATTATTTTTATCATCCTTTGTCCTCCTTAATTCCCCTTGACAAGGACGATTTTCCTCAAACCAAATACCAACTTCCAGTTACTTGAGGTCTGTGTTCAGGAGCCGCCCGTACCCACAACAGAAACATTTCTGCCTCGAGAAATTTTGGTCATTCCTATAAAATCACACAGATGGCAAACATCCATAGGTGCACAAACAACAGAAGAGCACAGAAAATTCCTCCCTTTTCACAGAAACGCTCAGCCCATGTGTATGATGAAATTAATCCTAATTAAATTGTACCCAGAGCCATTTTCAGTGAAGAATCCAATCTTTCCCAACCCTCATCTGCCTTTCTCTTACCTCCGCTGAACTGGCCAGTGTTAATCCATCACTAACATAATTTTCAGCCATTAAGAAAGAACTGCAGTCCTCCACCACGTGTCCTTTTGAAGGTTCCTGTGTGGAAATGTGGTGTACCTGGCTGTCAGCGCTCAAGGCAGGGGACGCCTCATGCGGCTGCTTGGAAAAGAAAGTGTCAATGCAAAGCTCAGCCTGGAGGGAATCAGGTCTAGTTTGTTATCTCTCCTGGTGGCAGAATTGTTACTATAGACTCGTTACACGCTGTCACAGTTGCAGGTACCTGGGCTTGTTTAGACTTTGAAATGAAAGAGGAAAAAACAAACGCAAATAAAGCCACTTTTACCCAATACCAAAACCCTTTCAAGCCAAACCCGATAGTTTTCTCCTTGCAGTTCCTTTAGCAGGATCTAAGACAGGTACTTTGGAAACTGGAGGCACCTGGAGGACCCACATGTCAAAATCTGGAGCATTTTTTTTTGCCATGAACTGACAGCCCGGGGTCTTTCTGGCTGTGGATGGGCTCCTTGGCTCAGTGCACTGCCTACAAGTTGCCTTTAAGCTCTCGGAGATCAAACTAATGGGCTCCCTGGGCAGTCTTGTATTTTTGTAACCTTTCTTTCCCTCACAGTTGCGAGGGTTTTGCTGGCAGTTACATTTTGAAGTTTTGCATAAGATTTTTTAGCTGATCCATGCAGAGGGCAAGCGAGCTTTGCCAAGATGAAAGGGATCGCTCTGACCCTGGAAACCTCTGAAGATAAAAGGTACAGAGAACCCATTTCTGGAAAGCACTAAATATTTCAAGATCCCTGATCTATGGAACAGGCTGCTGATGTTGGAAGTCCTTGTGCTCATCATTATTTAGGGTCTGATCCTGCAAGGTGCTCATGCACCAAGAGCAGAGAAACCTGTTTCTTTGCAGGAATAAAGAGAAGTGAGCTATAGAGGCAGAGGAAAAGCTGCAGGCAAAAAGGCATAACCCAACACCATAAATTTTCCCCTTTCATGACATTAAAACTGTACGTAGAGGCTCACATCCTCAGCTAGGGGAAATTGCCATTGGATTTAAAGGAGTTCTACCACGTCACCCAGTGTGAAGATCTGATGCACAGAGGCGTCACCACAACAAATGGCACATGGAAAAATCACCAGGCATCTGCATTTATCACATTAAAATAATCACTGCAACTCTGGAGATCACTTCATGTTTATGCATGAGCAGCTTATACCCTAAACCACTGTATTTTTTGTTTTTCTTTCTCATTGACTCGATGCAAAACGTAGGGTGACAGATCACTCTGAACAACTGCATACAAGCAGGTCTGCATCAGCTGTCACCAGAACACGTCAAGCAGTGCCTGGAGGTCTGGAGGAAGAAGGACTCATTTGGATGGGGGTGATGGGAGGTGATTTTCCCCCTTATTCCCTGAGCAGCAGCAGGGCAAGGCTCAGCACATGGCTGGCAGGAACCAGGCAAGCTCCATGGCCCATGTCTACAGCAGGCTGAAGCCATGGCACTGACTGAGCTCCCTGCAAGGGCAGAGTGGCCCTTCCAGCCCCAGATCCACAAAATGAGGAGAGGGGAGAGGAGGAAGAGCAGAAGAGGGGAGGATGGAGAGGGGAAAGGGGAGGGCTCTCCACTCGAAAATATTTTGAATGGAAAAGGTACCTACATGAATGCTAAATGTCAGAGAGCTTTCCCAGACAAGCAGCTCACCGGGACTGTCTTACTGCTGCCTGAGCCACTGTAATAAAACATGAGTGACAAATAGAACTCCAGGTAATTTTTCCCAACACTCAGCATACGACTCCTGTTCCTCTGTTGCACCTCCTGCTCTGACTCTGTGGCACTACAGCGTTCCTATCAGGATGCTGGTAGCTTTTTAAATGCCACCTCTCTACACTTAGATCTTGCAAGTGTCTATCAGGTTCCCTGGTGTCAGCTTTTGAAGCGAGGTTTTGCTTCCTTCTCCTTCATGACTTTATTTTCTACCCCTTTCCCTCCAGTTATTTATTCCTCCGGAGGGTCGGAGAACAGCACAAAGGAACAAGTCCCTGGTGCATACTTCATCAAGATCTGTAGACTTGCTACTAATTACTGCAGTCACAGTTATCAACCTTACCAGCAGTTCAGAAGGCTGGAGCCAGCACTCCGGCGCCGATGCTCAGCAGGTTCTGCTCACCCTGCACCTCGCTCAGCCGCCGCACAACGCCACACTTTGCTTTGCTTTTTTATTTTTTTATTTGCACAGGGAATTTTGGAAATGCTGTGTTCTGGTATCACAAGCAACCAACAGGAAAATTAGCATTGTAAAATGGCAACCTCATTTAGATAAACACTATGTGAATCCATCTAATTTGTATACAGAGCCATTGTATGGTCACAACTGAGTGACTCAAGCCGCTTGCTTTTCTTCTATTATTTTTTTTCCCCCTCCCTCCTAAATAACAGTGCTCTGGGAATAGCCGTAGTGAGTCCTGCACTGCCAGCTCAGTGCCAGGCACTAGTGGCAGGAGCAAGGCTATTCCTGCCGTGGGGAATGGCGGGTGGCAGGAGGGGAGGGGGCAGCACGTGCCCTGCATCCCACCCCCCTGCAGCCTCGCTGCCCACCTCCCCTTCCCTCATCCCTCTCCCTACCTCACCAACACACTCTCCAGGTTTTTCTGTCGTTCTTTTCTGGCGCTGCCGAGGAGCTCAAAATGGTTGGTAGCCCCTCTGCCCCAGCACTGTCCCGGGATGCTGGAGGGATGGGAGGGATCAGGAGGGTCCCTCCCAGCTGATGGGTTCCCCCCCACCCTTACCCTGTGCCCCCCGTCACTGGGGAAGCTGCTTTATTTGCAGGCTTTGTTTTCCTGTGGACTTCTTCCTAGCCAGAAACGCCAGGAGATTTTAACATCCATGCTGACAGCTTGGAAATCACCCTGTTTAATAACACAAAGCTGAAGGGAAACTAGATAAAACAGAAATACCTTCCACTCACACGCTGTCCCGGTCCATTTACATTATTCCAGACATGCAGGAGATTTTTATCTATCTAGGTGCTGACATTGATTCCATCACCATGGTATCCAAGCAGCTCACAGGTCTTTAAAAATAGAACTAATATCATTTTCTCTTTATTTCTTCCTTTCAGGCCTTCAGGAGAAATGCTTGAATCCTTTATGGCTTTATTTTATTTATTCATTTGTTTGTGAGGGAGGTTGAGTGAAGCACACAGCTTCCCCTTCATGTCAAAAAAAAAAAAACAAACCCAAAAACCCAACAACAAACAAACCCACAACCAACATTTTCTATGTATGTGTACGAGTCCCAGAACCTGTGGGTGCTGCACATCCCTGGGGCCTCTGCCTGGCCTAACCTGGCTCCAGTGGAGCCCTGATGGCTGCTCCTAACCCTGGGTGGGATGGGAAAGCAGGGGGAGAGGGAAAAAGCCCTGCATAATTGAGAACAATCCTACACAGAGCTTAAATCTGTCAGGGCAGAGACTCCAACTGAAGGGAACAGCCCCTGGCACCATGGTCCTGTGGAGCTGCAAACCCCTGGGAGATGCCAGGGGTTCCTGAGGAGGGGGCACCAGCTGAACCTCCCTTGGCACCACTCCTCCCCAGCAGTATCCCCCCTGACCCTCTGCTCCTCAGCTCCATCACAAAGCACCCAAACCAAAGCAGCAAGATGCCAAGTGCACGCAGCAAGGAAGGACCCCGTCCCCTGGTGGAAGGCAGCAACCCCAACGTGTTCATTTTACAACTCTCAGAGAGGAGAGGGGAAAAAAAAACCCCAACATTCCAGCAAAACTCATTAAAGCAGGCAGGAAAATGTCAGTCCTTTCATTGGTGTCTTCCATGGCTCTGGGAATGATGGAATGCAGTCTCTGGCAGAGCACCTCTCCCATATCTAGGCCAATGCAGAGGAGTGTTCCCCGCAGATCCCCACCCGCCCTCTCCCCCTCACTGCAGAATAATTACAGCCAACACCGTGACTCCAGTGCTCCCCAGAGCAACCTGCCCCATCCTCCTCACCACCCCAGCGGCCACGGCACTGCTCCTGCCCAGGAGTGCTGCACATCTTGCAGCCACATTCAGCACAGAGTTAACCTCTGAGATTTATTCTGTCTCATTTCGCCACCATCATAGAGAAGGAAGAGATACTAATTAGCTCAGTGCTGTTGCAGGAGTGCATGAATATTAATGCAACCATCCAAACTAATTTCACTAATTACTACTGTTACAGCAGCTCTATTACAATTCACAAGCTGAGGATTGATACGGAGATCATTCCTATTAAGAGAGCAAGAACAAGTGTTAGCAGAGCTCTATCATGCCTCCCATGACACTAGCAAGGTTTGAAACAATTTTTCCACTATAAAATAATAAAAATCTGTAAATATTTGAGGAACAAAAAAAGAGACTTCATTCACTAGGGAAAAATATCCCCATATAGCAGCGTGGTAGGATCTATAACCTGGTTATTCCAGCTTAGAGCCCCCCAGACTGAGCAGGGATGTTTGTCATCTCCTGTTCCTAAATCCTGAAGAAAGGAGCATTTAATACTGAGAGAGACAGAAAGAGCCATGAAACCAATGAAGCTGATTCCAGGTTTGGGATCTTTATTCTCTTTCTAGGTATCCCATTGATATTCCTCTTTGAAGTGTTTGATCTGACAGAGGCAGCAGTACCTGCAATGGCTGATTGGTTACGTGACATGTTAAAGTTTAAACACACTTTTATTATGCATACAGCATGACATTTTATTTATTTCCTTTCAGAATGTTGGGTTCCCCCAACATTTGGATATAGTAACATTCCCCCCTTTCTGTGAACACTGCCAACATTTGGATATAGTAAAGCTAAAATCTACTGAAATGACAAAAGAATTAAACTTTTCATGGGGAAAAGAATCACAATACACAGCGAGGTCGCATTATCAGGTTCTGCTGGTCCTGCAGAATGGTGAATTATCACTCCTTTTCTGGAGACAGCCACTGCTTTACAGCTGTCCATCAGGGAGAGGTGCAGGACTGCCTATTTACTAAAAAAACAGCATTAAGAGAGATGTCACCGGGCCCTAAACAACTACAGCTGCTCTCGATACTGCCAGCTCCTGTCTCACAGTAGACTTGACTCAATATTGAACCTCTGTATACAACATTGTGCCAGCTGCTGAACAAAGACCTTTATTATTTCAGGGAAACTGCAAGTTGATTTAATAAATAGCAATGCAAAACATAGGCTCTAAGCACAGATTTCCTTTCCTGCTGCTTGCGATGCATGGAAGTGGGGGAAAAATTAAACAAAGAGAAAACCCCACTGGTAATGATCAGTGGCAGGGGAAGCTGTGTCAAAAATCACCACAGCTCAGGCTGTTACGGACCAGATGTAAGGCTCACTGAAATTATACAGTACTTTATATCCCCTAATGGTGTGCAATTTCACAAGAATACAGCTTCCCTGTGAACAGCATGGAAACACGCAAGAGCCTTTGAGAGGTTTTTTTTCTCTGCTTCCACCTGCTGGTCAGACCGTAATAATTTTCGATCAAGAAGAGCACTGCAGCTGGAGTTCAAACCACTCCGGAGCTGCTCAGGGAGGGCTCATGCCCCTGCCCCAAGCCCAGGCACCCCATCGGAGCTTTGCTGCCATCCCCCCAGCCAGCTCTGGAGCTCTTCTCCCTCTGCAGCCACCAGAGCAGGTTCTGCACCTCTTGCCTCCTCGCAGAGCATTTGTTCCCTCCCTGGGACTGACAAATTTGTCTGCAAACACTGGACACAGCATTCCATACCACAGCAAAAACAACCACAAACGAAAATGCAGTCTCTATGGCAGCACCGTGATTCCTATGGGAATAACAAACAATTTTTTAGGTGAAAAACAGGCTCAATAGATTCTGGGAGGAGCTGTTTGTTGTTTGGTTGCTTTGTTTTTTTTTTTCCCAGAACGTGAGCCTCACTAAAAATTGGAATAGCCTAGTGGAAACTGTTCTTAGAGATAATTACTATTAATGACTTTCATCCAGGATGAATATCAAATTAGCACCAAATTCTGTTGTGATGTGCACTCCAGTACAGAATTCATTATTTTAATGCAAATCTGCTTCACTTGCTAAAAACCAGATTTGTCTGTTAGAGTAACCATCATCTTGAACATTTCTATGAAGTATTCTTCTGCTCTTGGATAACATCCCCTGTGGATGTTGCCCAGAATGTACGTATGGAAGCAATGATGATGAGATGAAACCATTTCAATGAGTTCTTGTTCATTTCAAATGAATGCAGAACTCATTTTCAGAGTACACAGTCCTGTTCCAAAAGGCATTTGCTCTATCACATTGAACTTTGGGAAACATAATGTATATCCTCAAATACAGCTGAAGTTTGGTACTCAGAAAGGATGAGGAAGCCTCTGACATCAGGAACTCAACAAGGGCCCAAGCACACCTCAGCTCCCTGCTGGGGGATGGGCTGGGTGGCCACACGGTCACTTTTTGAAAACTGCTGAAAATTGGAACCTCCTTTCACTTGCTGAAACACGTGCTGCAGGTGGTCACCAACCCAGTGAAGCTCCATGACAAGGCTGAAAAGCCAACGTTTCCATGGAGATCTCCAGCTCTCCTGCACCAGGGGCTGCTCAGAGGGCAGATCCTTCCTCAAGCTCTTGTCCCCAGCCAAGGACTCCAACCCAGTGAGGTTCAAGGACCATCACCTGGACATCCCACCACAAGAGAGTGGCTGGTGATATCCAGGTCAGAAGCCTCTCTTCTGCACAAGGAAGAAGGAGACCTGTCCCAAAAGGACTTGAGCAAGGTTGGGGTTCAGCTCTGCTTCAAGACAGACAAGAGAAAAACTCTGACACCAACCGACTGACTGCACAGAGAGTTATGAGCTGTTGACACAGGTTCTGTGCCAAATGTGCTTCTGCACAAGATTGGAAAGCATCAAAACCAAGTAAGTGATGCACTTCAGCTATTCATGCTGGCCTCTCTCCTCCTCTGCATTAATAATTTAATGAAACTGTGGCACACGCCACTCGCAAATAGAGTCAAGGAGGCACAAAAAACGCTGCAAAGGGTTATTTCAAAACAAAATAAATGTGGCAATTTGAAAAAGGCACTTCAGAATGAGCCTTGTCTTACCCTTCAAGCAGAAGCTTTTGCTTCCTTCCTGCTTTTTATTTTTCTTTTGTGAAATGAAGTGCCTCTCATAAGTACTGTCAGTGCCACCCCGGATACAAAGGCCCCGAGTTCCAGCAGCAATGGAAGCACCAGAGGAGCAGGGTCAGTGGTAGCCAAGGGCAGGGATGAGATAGAGCTGGAGTTTCTCTCTTTTTGGTGATTCTGACCAAGGTGCCCAAGAAGCTGCTGTTCATAAACACACTGCCATCACCTGTGCTGCCCCGGGGGGGAATGCCCATCCCCTGCGCCAGCCACAGCCACAGGGGCTGCTCCCAGAGCTAACACAGAACAAAGGGGCCTTTCATTCAAAAAGTTGCAGTTGTCTTATCATCCAACAACATAAAATCGTTTGCAGCTTCTCACGAGGAATTAGATCAGGAGAGAAGTTTTCAAGCAGAACAGGAGGTGAAATACTGGGGGGCTCTGCTGGGAGGGAGCAGGGAGGAGCAGCTGGAGAGGAGGGTGAGGAGCAGAGCTTCCCGGGCCAGGGCCAGGGCTGAGGCAGGGAAATGAAGTTGTTTCTCACTCTTTTTAGTCATCAAAGCTGCAGCAGTAGTAATAGGATAAAACAGAACCAAAGCGTTCAACAACAGTAAACCAGACACGTTGAGACCAAAAACCAGTGCTGGAAATGTTCTGACCTGCTTTGTTATGGCTCCCTTATGTCCCTCCTTTCCCACCAAGGACCATGTCTTTGGTTTCTTCCCCTCAAGGCCTGTTAAGCTTTTCTTTTTGTGGGTTTATCTTTAAAGAACTTGCCTATTTTCCCAAGCCTTTCATATTGCTCTGTTACATAGCCCTGCTCCATCTGGCACTTGCAACACCTTCCCACTTAGATTCATCTGGAATGAATCCAGCAACAGCTTCAGAAATACTCAGATGCTTTAAACAATCTCTCTCCCACCTTTTGCATGGCTGGAGAAGGGAGATGTCAGACCTCTCTGCCCAGCAATGGTTTCAGGCTCCTGGGTCTGCAACCTTCATCTCTGGAGGAAGCAGCATCTGACTTCCAGGCTGCTGTGGCTGTTGGGGTGGCTCTGGACACTGGCTCCAAGAGAGCCCCACAGATGCTGACCAGGTCCTGGTCTCCTCCACACGTTCAAGAGACCTTGCTCCAAATCCAGGCCACGTGGAAACAAAAATCTCAGCATCACCGAGTGGTTTGGGTTGGGAGGGACCCTAAAGTTCATCTAGTTCCATCTCTTCTCTGGTTCCTGCTCCTGCCAGACCCCAGTCCTGCTCCTGATCCCATGCCAGCACGGCTGGTGTGCAGCCCAGGAGCTGGGCAGAGTCAAAGCCCCTCTCCAAGAAGACTTGGGAATTTTATTCCATCTCTCACACAGTCCTACCAGCACCATCAATTTGCCACCTCTGGTAATCACTACAACTGGGCTGCTCAGCAAACAAAGCAAAATATGGGATGT
The DNA here is from genome assembly GCA_038090715.1 of Florisuga fusca. NCBI lineage: Eukaryota > Metazoa > Chordata > Aves > Apodiformes > Trochilidae > Florisuga > Florisuga fusca. Next base: position 20,051,357 of record JAAWXA010000016.1, on the reverse strand, counting down.
AACACCCCCCTGGCCCTGCAGAGTGTCAGGAGGGAGGAGCAGGGCTCATCTCTCACCCCCAGCACTGGGAATGGAAACTCTCATCCCAGCATCATGCCCCCGGCACTCAGGTGCCATCTGATGGAGTCAGAGGTTGTGTGCAGCAGCTAACTGTGCCAGATGTGTGAACGGGGAGATGTGCATTTAAACGCTGAATTAAGCTTTGAGGAGAGAAAAATCTTGTTTCGTTTAGGGGAGGAGACAAAGCTGCTGTAAAAAACCCTCCTCACCCAGAGTTCCATCGGAAAACGCCTCACACGTAATTAAGTGATACAGTTAATAAAAGCCAAGTATCAAAGGGAAGGGAAAATAAAGGTTTGAAGGCGAGGAAAAAGATGTTTTCAGATCTGATTTCAAAATGCTGTTGCATAAATGAGGGAGCACATTTAACAATATTATTGTACTCTATCATTAGGAGATAATGAGAGCAATCTACTTATCACTAAACTGCCTTTTTTAAACAAAACAACAACAAAAAAAAGCAGCACTTAAAACTAAATACATGGTTGCTATAAAGACCATAAAAGCTGGGTTATTCACAACAAACCATACTGAAAGAAGGTTTTAGCCTGATTTTCCTGGTGTGTTTAAAGCTGCAGTGCCGAGCGAGAGAAGGGCTGGGCTGGCGTGGGCAGCTGGGGGCATTCCCAGTGCTGCAAGGGGACAGCAGCATCTGTCCTTCTGATCCCAGCCCAGGGGCACCCACAGGGGCTGCTTCAGGCAGAGCTTTATTCACAGTGACCCCCAGAGGGGTAAGGTCCCAGCAGGAGCCTCCCGAGCTGTGGCATCGCTGTGGGGCTGCTGGAGCTGAGCTGAACCCAGCCTCAGGTTCTGGGACATCCCAGAGCAGGCTCAGATCTCTCCTGGTGTCTCACGTGTTGCAGGAGATGGCAATGGAAGTGAGCTGAGGCTCATCATTAAATTTTATGGCTTCAATATAAAGAATGTGCAAGTCAGCCCTTGCTGTCTGCAAACCTGCATCGTGACTGGGCTCCATACCATGTTCTGCCTTAATACACTGTGCTGCCTTGTGGGAAATAAACAAATTGCACAAATTACACACCTTTTGCTCCTCAGGATCTAAATGCACAGCTCCCTAATCAGCTCTGTGGATCAAGGACAATCTGTCCCTAAATTCTCCTTGCAGGGTAAGAAATCTGATGCGCTTGCAAACATTTAATTTGCTTTTGTACAAACACAGGAATAAAAAAAAAATATTAGTGAGTTGCCAAACACTTCATCTGATACCAAATCTCTCTGCTCAAAGAAGTTAATACTCCAGCAAACCTCTTTTATAACGATCTCAGCCTCCAATCTCCCTTTAAAACTCCTTGAAGTGTGAGGTGCCCTTGCCCCCAGAAGTCCCACGAGATGCCAGCTTCAGATTCAGATGAAGTAGAAATTAAAATAATGCCATCATAAAGTTGTTAAAATTATTCTGTGCACACGGTGGCCGAGTTATTCTGTCAAAAATGACCACTGAGGTACCAGAGACACAACCAGCACCCAAAGCAGTCAGAAACACTTGGAGCACCTTGCAAGACGTCAGAATCACCCAGAAGTCCTCTGCAGCGACTCACACAAAACTGAACACGTGCTCAGATCCTTGTCAGAACCAAACCCACGGCTAGGATCACATCAAGAATTTTCTTCCCCTCCCCTGTGTGATGATTTAAGCCCCAGCAGCAGCTGTCCCTGGCTGAGGGTCTGCAGCAGAGGGAAAGCAAAGTGCAAACCCAAATGCAGTTTGGAAATCAACAGCACACACAGCCCAGGACACTCCTGCCCAGTTACTGAGGGGAACTGGGAGATATTCCTGGGAGAAACATGAGACTAAGGAGCATCAGTTAGACTGGGAAGAGATCCAGAGCTCCTGGGCTGGCAGTGGCTGGACCAGCAGCCGGGTTCTGCTCTGTCCAGCCACCAGCTGCTTTCCCCTGGTTTATTCCAGGCTCAGGGACAAATCCCACAGGAGCAGGGCTGTGGCTCTCCTGTTTAAGTCCCACTCCTCTCCCCTCCTCCCCCAGCTGGTGAGCAGAGCTGGTCCCTCCCTGCCACAGAGCATCCCCAGGGCAGCGCAGGCAAAGCCAAGCACGGGGTCTGCTGGCCAAGGCAGAGCCTCAGCACAGGAGCTTGGAGACACAGCAGAATAAGAAGAGGCTTTTGATATATATTTAATTGCAAAACTCAAAGAAAATCCAAAAGCAACCCGAGGTGAATAACCGAGATGAGAGATCCAGCGAGGAGAGCTCAGAGAAATGCAAAGAATTGCACATTTTCCCACAGCCCAATCCTTTAGACAACACTTCAAACAAGGAACAGAAATCCTGACATGGAAGTGGCTGCTCAGCACTCTGACAGCCCAGGCAAGGTGTGCAGCCTGAAAAAATTCAGTGTCTTAACCACTGAGAGGTAATATTATGTATTATCATAGATCGTTTCAAAGCAGACCAAGAATTTAAAAAAAAAAAGAAAAAAAAAAAAAAAAAAAAAAAAAAAAAAAAAAAAAAAATGGATACTACCTCACTCTGAACAGACAGGTAGTCTCTAGTAGCTATAGCCAGCAGTAGATTAAGCAGTAAAACTGCTAAAAAAAGAGTACATGCTAGAGATTTCTGGCACTGGCAAATGGACTGAGTGGATTCACAGATCTGGGAGGCCTTTCTTATTGACTTTACCCTGAAATTTGTGTCAATGTTATTTTTTTCTCCTTCTGAGCATTACCTTTAAAAAAAAAAAATAAAAAAAAAATCCATAACTCAGGAAAGGAAGAGTAATATTTTTTTCTTCCAACAAGGTAATTATGGTGCCACCCAGCTGGTTGGAAAACCTAAGCAAATGCACAATGAGCTACTTGCCAGGAGAGCCAGGCCTGGCTGAAGGTTTCTCTGAACTGATCCAACTGTTCTCAAAAGCAAAGCAAGGCAGAGAGCCACCTCCTGCCAAGGGGCTGCACCCAGGGACAAATCCCAGGGGAGCAGCTCCACACGCTCAGCAAAGGGGGAAGCAGCATGCACCAAAGAACAAGAAACCCCTTAGAAAGGGCTCCCACCCCGTGTTTTCAAGCTGTGCAATGTCATTTCATTCGTAGAGGCAGGAAGGACAGGGCTGCAGCTGGTGCCAGGAGAAGATCCCAAAAATCAGAGAAAATCAGAGCCCAGCACTGGGGAGAGGAGCTGCCACGCTGGGTCCTGGGGGGCTCCCACAGCTAAAACATTCAAGATACCTTTGCACAAATGTGACTGAGATCCTGGCTCTCTGCTCACTGACTCGGAACAAACCCACCCAAATCTCCATCCATCCAAGGATAAATTGTGTCACGGCTGAGAACAGATGCTTGACTGTACAGTGACAAAAACTCCAAATTCCCCATGGCCGTGCAGCAGGGAGCACTGCAAGACACAGCTCAGCCTGGAGCCACCAAACAGAGAAAATAAGGGGCTGATGACTCCAAGGGCTTTGAAGAAGTGCCCAGCTGAGGAAGCCCACATCATTTCGTGTAGCTTTTTTTTTTTTTTTTGCTAAAGAAGTTTTCCTCTGAAACTCAGATAATGAAAGAACAGGGTTGTTGAGCAACGTTTCTGATCTGCAGCTCTCGAGGCACTGAAGGAATTCATTAGACTATTTTCCAACAACAAACAAATGGTTTTGAATAAACTTCCACAAACCCCAAACCAGCAGGATAAAACAAGAGCAGGAATTCATGCGTTAGAGCAAGCAGCGAAGGGGGAAAATTAGCAGACTGGAGGGGACCATCATCCCCTTCTACTCTTGGTCCTTGTGGCCTTTTGGTGCTTCAGCTCCTGCCTGGGAAACCAAAGCCCTGACCTGTGCTGCTCACTGGTGGAACAAGGAGGAGCTGCCCTGATAGCACTGGGAGGAAGAGGCTGCAGAAAGATGTACCCATGTAAATACCTTCTCCTGAAAAGTCTGGATCTCTAATCCAGAAGAGAAACAGCATAAACCGCCCTCCTGAGAACTGCTAAGGTGGAGAGGGATGCAGGGACCTGAGCAAGTCTCCTAACAGGAGCTGCCTCTGCTCTGCCCCTCCTTCCCCCCTAAAAAATTATTTTTGAGCAGGGGGCAATCATAGGAGATGTGATCTTTGTTTAGGAGGGAAGCAACTTAACCTTGCCTTCAGGGAATACGTGTTAAAATTTAATTCTCATCAATATCTTTTACAGCTTACAGAGTTAATTAGATTGAACTCATTTAGTTTTCAAACCATTAAATAAAGTTTTGCATTGATTTACAGATTATAGGTTGATGTATCACAGCAAAGCTCCTTCCTCTTTTATTAGGCCCTTGGATCTTTTTTAAAACATTGTTCAGTTTCAAATCAATATCTACTCTTGCAAAGAAAAAAAGAAAAGATATGAAAAGGGTCCCAAACACAAGTTCTAAACCTGTGGATTAATCTCCCCTAAAGCACTAAGAAAACGTTTTGGTACTAAGCAAGCACGAGGAAGGGATGTGCTGGCTTCCCCAAGCCCCTGGGGAAAAAGGATGATAAACACAAACCCTTTTATTTACAAACCAGAACACACCCACAACTTTTGGTCACTAGTTTTTCTATCCATTTCAATGATCTCTTCATCTGGTTTTCAAATAAGACTGGGTTAGTTTTAGAAAGGCATGACATGTTTCCACAGAAAGGGAAGAATGTCTCAAACATAACTCTGTTCCAGGGAATGCATTTTAAAAAGCCTTCCTCAACAAGTGGGGTTTTTTTTCCCCAAAAGCTGTGATGTGTTCAACAGCTGATGAGTCATCACTACTTGAAGATGCTCCAGAACCACTGATTTCAATTTTTAAAATAAACCACCCTGTGTGATGCAGGCCACGTTCACCTCCAGTGAGGTCTCTGAGCTGGGAGGACAGCAGGAGAAGAGCTGGTGCTGGCCATCAGGGAGCAGGTATTTTTCCTGGCTGCAGAGAAGGTCCCTGGGCTGTACAGCACCCACGTGCTCCCTAATCCTGCTGCAGCAATCCATCAGCAGGCTGCTGAGAAAATCACAGCACGGGAGCATTCCTGGATTAACCCCTGGAGGTGCAGAGCAGGGACCAGCCCTTGGCAACAAGCCCATCCCACATCCCATCCCATTCCCTGGGGAGCTGGGGGAACAGGGAGGAGGTGAAGATGTGACCATGGGGTGAGCACATACAGCTCTGGCAGAGGAGGATCTCACTTTTCTCCCTCGCCCAGGAAGAAGCCAGTTAATAACATCAGCTCATCCCTGATTAGATTCAGCTCCCATGCCTGGGTTCAGGCAGAGATGCTCCTGCTGGGAATGTGCAGGGTGGAGGGAATAAACAAAGAGCTAATTCTGTAGCCACTTAGCTGCCATGGCTGGCTGTGGCTGCCAAGAGAGTCAGAGGAGGTTGAAATATATGAACCTGTGGCAGAGCTTTTGTAATACTGCCAGAGCTGAGCTCAGGAGATCTGCTCCTCCTGGGGTGGCAGATCCATCATGGGCACCAAATGCCATTTAAATACTTGGATAACAGAAAAGTTACAGAGGATGAAACTTCAGCAAGTCCAATCTACCCTTTCTTAATCACATTTCTTACAGCTGTGAGGAAAAAAAAAACCCTTTGTCTGGTGATTTCAAACCTGAAAGACTGAGCCGAGCCCTTGGCGTAGCTGGAGGTGCACATTAGAGGAGAAGATCTGGAGCCTCCTGGGCTCCTTCTGCCCTCCAGCAGGATCCTGTGTCCTAGAGAACCAGTTGCCAACAGCAAGTTGTATGCTGGTTTGGATACCAACTTTCTCCAGCCTGTGCTGTGATGACATCAGGCTGGCTGGAACTGCCCGGCTTTGCTGGAGGACATCAGCAGCAAGAGAAGTGATTCAGGAAAAGTGATTCAACTGAAAACCTCTCTCCCCGGTGAGGCAGCTGTACCCTGCCTGCCACCAGGAGTATTTATTTGTTGTTCCTTGTGCCTTGCAGCAACAAGGCAGTTCATCCCCCCCTGCAACAGGACCTACTGCCCTGGCACCATCTTGCTCATTTGCTGTGTGCAGTTAAACATCTCCATTGGGTTTTCTGTGTTCTACAGGAATTTTTGCAGGTTTTACATGCAGCTTTCATGTGCCTGCTTTTATTTAAACAAGTCTCAAATTGTCTGCCCTGCCTCTCCCCCAGCTGTGCAGGGCTGAGCCCTCTCCTGCCCCCTGGCAACTGCCTGTTTCAGCTTTTCATTTACCTTGGTGCCTCTGCTTTGCTGCTTTCAGCCAACTTCAGAGCCCTTCCCTGCTCCTTTTAACACAACACCTAACGCATTTAATCTCCCATTTCACTCTCATTGTCTACACACACACTTTGATCAGAAATTTCCTCTGGCTGATTCTGTTTTGGCAAATGGATGCACTTCAGAGACAGTGTCTCCAAAAGACCTTTTTTCTCCTACATTTATCTTCCAGGCTTTGCCTCATCAGTGTCAGCCTTTAAAACACTGCCTCCTGAGCAGCCACTGCTGCCTCCAGTAAATAAATACCTTGTGCATCACAGCTGGATTTCTGAGAGAGTGTACAAGTCCTGTCATTGCTATTGAAGGGATAGAAGATTCTTGAGCAAGAAAAAATTCAATTTTTGCAGTTGGGGGAGAAAAGGTACACCATGATGTGAAGGCTGGAGGGTGAGCTGGGGCTGCTCCCTCCCCAGCAGCTCTAATAACAACAGCAATAATAATAATAATAATTATTATTCCTATTCACCTCAGAACTTTGCTGCATGCAGCAGCCAGGAATAAAGACAAGACTTGAATTCTTCCCTTCCAGATGCCCCTGACCCCCAGGGTAGCACTGGGGGGGCTGTGGTCCTGATCCAGTGGGGTTCATTATCCATTTCCAGCTTAAAGCAGCCTGGTGCCAGCCAGGGAGGCTGTGACCTTTCCTCCTCACTCCTTGCACCAGCACATAAACCAAGTCAGGGTATTCTGAAGGAACAAGCTCTTGTGGAATTACTGACTCCTTATTGCACTTTGCAGCTTGCAGGTAACAAAGCTATATAAACAGGGAAATGTTTTATTTTCCCTGCCTAGGGAAGATCATTCCCATGCAGCAGTATCATTATATGCTTCAGCTCAGCCCAGTTTGAGAAGTCATTACTGACTCACACGATGGTGAAGGTTTCCCTTTACCTGAATCCACTTCAGAAGGAGCAGAATCAGAAATGGCACTTTTCATCCAAACAGTGTTTTCCCAGAAGATGTATGCCCAATCTCCCTATGAGCAACAGGTCACCTGAAGGTAAATCAATCTGCTTCCCACTGTACTCCTTGCCCAAGGGACTGGCTTGTTTAAAAGCTGCCAGAGCCCAGGCTCCCCCTGCCCTGGGTCCCACAGCCCCAGTTCCCAGGGGCTCTGCTCTCACAACACTTCCACCTGGGGGCTTTGACAGTTCCTATTGCAGGGCCCCCACCATCCCCCCTCTTTACCCTCCACAGCTTTCAGGTATGCAATGCATGCACCTAAATACCAGACAGAAATGTTTTCAAGCCCCTGGAAAGAAGGCTGGAGCTATAAACCCTGCTCCAAGGTCTCCCCCAGTGCAGACAAAGCACTGACAGCTCCTCCACTCCAGTCTGGGGGAGGTGCAGCTGAAACACGACCTTCAGTGTTTGTAAGCAAGCAGTGTGGGTATGTGAAGATGAGGAGATCCACCCAGGAGATGCTGTGCTGCCCAGACCTGCTGGAGAAGGAGCAGGAGTGGGAGCAAGCCCTGGGTGCAGCTCTGCAGAGCTGGGGCACAGCACAGGTCACGGGGGATGAGATACACAGCTACCCCAGCAGAATCCTCCAGGGAAAAGAGTTTGTAGCTCCACCTTCTAATAGAGTCTTTGAAACTTCCTCCTGCATCATTTCCCTCTGAAGTTTCTACAGCTACTCTCCCTTTTACTGTGGTGAATATTTCAAAGCAGACACTGTGTTTTATTTCAGTCATTTTCTTTTTTTTCCCCCCCCCATGCTTTTCAGGGAATGTCAGTTTTCCACTCAGGACTGTTTAAATTACCTTTTCAGATCAGCATTTAAAGGGATATTTCACAGATGCTAGTTTGCAGCAAGCTCATCACACTCCCTCCAGTGTTTGATGCTGTCCTACTTTGAGGACCCTCCACAGGATGCAGGGTTCCACAGAGCACACACACACACATCAGTGCTCTCTATCATGTCTGGAATTTAAAAAGTGGTAAAACAGTGCAAAACAGGGCACTGATTTCAGACTGACAAAGTTAGCCACGTCAGCTGGGGCAAGAAACCTGGAATTATCTCAAGGATTAGAACCGTACCCTTCCTCGTGCTGATCAAAGAGATAATGAACCTTATTTATTTAAAACCAGGTAGGTAAGTATGCTAAGTGTTCCTGCTGAAACTGGGGAAGAAGTTAATGCCATTTGCTGTTTGAAATGGGAGGAAGGTGTGTGTGAAATCCTGTCTGGGGATCCAAAAGACACATTTACCACAGAACTCATAAATAACTCCCTGATACCAGTAAGCTCAATAGAACTGACTTGTTAAATTCCAGGCTCAGTCAATAAAAAAAACGAAACAAAACAACAAAACTTCAATCATTTTCAGGTACAGACATCTAAGACTGCATGCCTGGAAATCCACTTTCAGCTGCCACCAGATCCTGGAGACACGTTTGTGGAATTCCATTGGGAAGTTCCTGGCCAGGGAGAATCCCAGAGTCACAGAATGTTTTGGTTGGAAAAGACCTTTGAGACCATCCAGCCCAACCATTCCCCAGCACTGCCAGGGCCACCACTACACCATGTCCCCCAGCACCACATCTGCACAGCTTTGACAGCCTGCCAGGGAGGAGACTCAAGAGCCAGAGCTCTCATAAATGATATAACCCAACAAACACTCCAGGAGAATGAAGAGTTAGCTGCTCTTGGCTGCTGGAGTAGACCTACACACAATATGTACATCTTCCTCTCAAGCTCAAGTGTAAAAACCAAAAAAAAATTTCCTCTTGAGCCATTCTGAAAGTTGAGAACTGCAAGAGAAGCCACTCACTGTGGCAGTTCAATGGAGGAAACATGGGGAAAAGAAGGAAAAACAATGACAGGTAGCCACAAAATTCTGCAGATCAAATGTCAAGGAGTAATTAAAAGGAGAATTTCTGTGGACCTGAATGGGTGATTAGGAAGGGAGCTACTGTAGAAGTGAAACTGCTTAATTATCTCATTGTGAAACTGAGAAAAGTTGCGTGCAGGGGAATTATTTTTTAATTATTTAGAACTGGTAGTTTGAAAATGAAATGGGAAATGGGTGCTTGTGCTATTAAAGGCTGCTAATGTACAACTCTCCTGGATAAAAAAGCTTCTCAATTAAAACACTTGCAATGTAGTGCCATTACTTACCAGCTGAAAGGTGTCCTGTGCTGCCCTTCTCCTGGGGAACACATCTGCTCCCTGGAATGGGAAACCAACAGCCCAGTCCAGGGGCTGCTGGGCTCTTCCGTCCCACAAAGCAACACTCCAGCAGTGGGTGATGCTCCAGACAGAGCTGCTTTTAATCCAGGCCATGATTCGTGTCCTCTGTTCCACCCATATTCTCTGGGAAGAATAAATAGCTGGGGGGAAGCTGAAGGGTTTTGTTCTCTTTAGAAGTGCAGACACCTGTGGGTGAGCAAGGTGCCCTCAACAGGCAGTGGAAAAACCAGGGGGGGTCTGGGCCAGGTCTCCTTGGGGGTGAAACACCTGGACCCTACCAGGGCCTGGAGAAACCTGCCCTCTCCAGATGCTGAACATCTTCCTTTTAAACTCAGATCAGTGAAGCAACAGGCAGAATAAGCCCTTGCTCCTTCCTGATCCTCAGTGCTAGAGCATTGGGAAGGTGATGGACCAGGAGTGGCTCAGCCCAGCACCCTCAGCAGGAGCTCAGGTCCTCAATCCACCCAAGAAGGACTAAATGGAGCAGGACAGAGCTGGACATTAGATGTAGTAAAAGCCTGCCTGATGGCAGGGCTGGGATTTCTGCAGAGGAAGGGTGGGGGAAGAGGCACCTTAACCTTCCTGCTTCGTTTTAAATCCACCTTTAACTCAGTCCACACACCCTGCACTTGAATTCTGCTGGCATGAAGCACCCAGGTGGAGCAGCTCGGGATGGTTTGTTCCTGCCCTGGCACCTGTCTGCAAACACACACTCTGATTTACTGACCACTGAAGGGCAAAAGATCAGCTGAGTAACCAGGAAAAGCTCTCCAAGAGCTGGTGAGTACACCCAGAGCCAGTCCCTGCAGCACCCAGCCCTGTCCCCAGCAGACTGCACACCTGGGACCCAGCCTCACCTCCCTCCAGATGTGCTGCTTCCCTTCCACTGAATTATAGATGTTAGACAATTCCGAGATAGGAGTGTTAATTATTAATAGGAATTATCTGAATTGATTTCCAATTACAGAATATTATTTTCTATTATGTTGCAATAAGACTGCAGGAATTCCATTAAAGTTAAAATGAGGATCATCAATTTCCATCAAGACACACGTAAACTAAATACATTATATCTCTGTTGAAGCCAGTGATTTCCATTATCCCTTTCCATTAATTTCCATTCATTTGAAGTGACTCCATTTGAAATGGGCTCTAACTTGATGCTTTAGCAGTATTCTGGGCTCTCCAGCCCATCAGGGCCATAACCTGGCTGCTGTCACCTGGCCCTGCACACCCAGCCAGACACCTGCCACCTCTGCCCCTGCAACAAATCCATCTCCTGAAACCTGAGACATTAAAATTGACAAATTGGGTTTCTTTCTCCTGATTAAAAAGGGGAAGTGAAAAAAAAATGCCCTTTCATTTCCAAAGCTGATTTGTCCTTTAGCCATTTCCAGGGCTGAGCTAAAGCCACCAATACTGGCTCTATCCCACAGCCGGGAGAGAATTTTCCCTGAAATTTCCATAAAAGCTTATGTTTGAAATACTGCTGGAAGGAGGTGCACCAGGAAGCAGTTTGCTGATCAAATGCCAGCTTGGATTCTTTACTTTCTAGATAGAATGATGTGGAAACTTAAAAACAAAGCCTGCCTTTAAGGGAGAAAACTTCCATGCACAATGCTTTGGAACTCAGGTTATTTCTCTCCAACCCCCCCTGTCTGTCCCCTTAGAGGAGCATGGGTACAAGCACACAGCATGAGCAGCGTTTCCATTTCCAAGCATTTCTCATAAGAACCCACCAGTAAACAGAGAAGACATCTCCCATCTCCCCTGGGAAGGACTCTGGACATGCCAAGGTTTCTGGTAAGCCTTAATCATGCTTCAGAGCTATAAAATCACAGGCTGGGCTCCCCTGTGGTGCCAAGCCCCATCACCATTCATCTACATTCTTGCCAGCTTAAATGGAAATACTTTCAGAAGAGGGCAGATAAGGAACATGAGAACGTGGGGTTTATCTTTCTTTTTAACTTCATTTCAATTCTCTGCTTTTCAGTGTTGTGTCCACAGCCTGGCTCCTGGCCAGACCCCATGACAGGGCAAATACTGAAACTCAACATGGGATGCTGGAGATCTCAGCTCCCCTCTCCCTTCCTAGCTCTTGAAGGAAAAACATCATTTCAGACTTGGGATATCTAACTTTTATTCTATACCTGACTACCCTCAAGCTGCAAGTGCCAGGACAAGGCATACGAGAGACCTGCTGAGCCCCAGCTGCCACTGCAGCAGCCCTGAGGCCACGTCCCAGCACAGGAGACTTTCTGCTGCCCCAGCATTCCCCCTTTTGTCACCTTCCCAGCCTGTCTCCCATCTTGCTTTCACCATGAAATCACAGAGAGAACAAAAATATGCATTGAAAGTTGTTATTTTTATTTTTTTTTTATGGAAAGCATGACCTATGGGTGCATTCCCATATGCCTTTCCCACCCGAGACACTCTGACAGATGCTCAGCTCAGCTCAGCCATCCCCCTACATGGATATTTCCTTCTTGGAGATTAGAAGATATAGAGCCTGTTACGCACAAACACTAAAATAGTAATTTATTTCTAAGCTTTGTGCAGTAAAACAAGCATTGCACTTGAACAGTTTTTCACCATCCTCATAAAGTGGGGAAAGACAGAAGCAGGGTCTGTCTCTAGTGAATACGTCTTATAAAAGCTGCACACAGGTGGCAGAGCAGAAACATCCAGATGGCTGCTGGGTTTTGGTAACATTCATTCTTTTTCTCTACTGTTTCTGATCCTCATGTTTTAAATGTTATTTTAATTTGTAAAGGGCTCTTCCAACATATAATGAGTAGAAAATACAGGCCAGTATTCTAAAGACAAAGCCAACAGATGAAAGCCCAAATAAAGTGAGAACTCTCCCCCCCCAAATGCAGTGTAAGTAATCTCCAATTTGGGTACAGAAGGCAGCTTTTCAATAAACAAGCAACGTTATCATTGCTGATAAAAATACGATGCTATCTACAGCCCACTATATTAGATACTCTGAAACCATCAATAAGTGTCACAACTCATACATCAGGGAATTTACTAGCTAAAAAAAAAAGATATTCCCAAGCCAACAAAGTAGAAAGATCACAATATTAATTATGTTCACATCACGAAAAAAAAAAAGTCAAACCCCCACAAAAGGAGGAGCCATTTGCTTCCGTGCCATGCCAGGGGCAGAGCTGGGAAACCAGCACCTTGGCCACTGCTACCTTACTGCTTGTGCAGAGCCCTCATGCTCAGGGGTTATAAAACCTGGCTTCTTGAGTCCCTTATAATTTTTCTTTCCATCTCCCTGTGTAGGAGGAAGATTTTTATAATGACTTGCAGCAGATGGATGGGATCTGCGTGTCCTACTCCGAGCTCCACTCCCTGGTATTTGTCTGTGCAGATGGGAAGGAAACAGGCAGATATTATAAGAAACACACAGCTTCATGCTGACCTGAATGCTATTCCTGTGCTCCCATTGCTGCCTCTTTTTCTCTGCTCATCACCCCATCACCTCCTCGGGCAGAGCAGTTCCCAGGAAACACACACAGGTCTGTCCTTTGGATGCTTTGTGTGACTTCATATTCCCTAAGAATTTGGGGTTGTGGTTTGCTGAACATGAAAACCTTGACTTGTGTATCCTTTGATTTAACATTACTGGGCATGACTGTAACAAGGGGGGGAGGATGAGGAGGAAACCAGAGGGGACAGACACTGCAATGGGGCAGTGGGGGGGGAAAGGTGGGAATGGGAAAGGGAGACGAGCCAAGCACGGGCCAGTTAGGTTGAGAAGAACCTTGAAGGCAAAACCCATTGTAGAGACAATACAGGGCTAAGGAAAGGTCACTGAATGGCTTTGAGCAGGGCACAGAGGGTGGGATTTGTTGGGGCAGCTGGTTTGGGATGTCTAGTCCTTGTTGTGTTGGAGCTGGCAGGGCAGAGTCAGACGAAAGGCTGAATATGCAGAGAGAGGTCAAGGCTGGACATGCAGAGTCAGGACTCTTCCCCCAGGAGAAGTTACTAAGACTAAACCATAATTAAATTGCCCAATGATATCAGGAACTATCAAACCAGACGTGGCCAAAGCTGGAGTAACAGCCACAGGGACGGGAAGGGAAGGAGGAAGAAGTGGGGAGAGCTGGCCCCAGGAGGAGGATTGCCAGTTTTAAGTGCAAAACCTGAAAATTTGAAGAGATGTGGTTGCTAAGAAAACCTTTTATTCCATGTACTATTCTAAAACATTATTCCAAAGCCCTGCAGATTTAGAATTCTTTAGAGAGAGTGGGGACTGCACACAAGGGAGAAGATCCACTTACAGATATAATCTCCCTATTCAATTGTACAGAAATTCACCACATTTCCCTATAATGCACTAAATGCAGTGAGTTTTAGAAACCCTTCGAAAAAGATCATTTTCTGCTACAAAAAAGTTGAAGTCAAGTCAGACTTTAATGATTGCCTAACCTTGAGAAATTGCATCTTTTTTTTGGGGTGGACTGTAATAACTTCTGAATGACATATCTGATCCACTCAGAAACGTCTGGGAATTAAGCAGGCATCAGGAGGCAGAGTCCAATTGATTTTGGAGAAAGCCAGGAAAGGAGAAGAGTAAATGAGCCACATATTACTCCTTTTATCTGGTTAGCAGAATAATTCCCTCCAGCATCTATATAATCACTTATAAATAGTTGATGGCAGCTTTAAAAAAAAAAAAAAATCAGTTCCAATTGACATCCTGAATACCTTACTTCCCATGTGGAATAAAATATAATGGGATGAGAGCAAGGACTAAGAGGGTGAGGGGAGGCAGGCAGGAGGCTCAGGGCTGGGGGGACACCATGGTGGCACACGGGCCATCTGGGGGGAAATGGGATCCCTGGCAAACCTCTGAGCTGTTGCCCCCATGGTCAACACAGAGACCTCAAGCCAACTGTATTATTTTTAAATTGCTCTTTGGAAGAACTGCAAGTGCAAGCTTAAAGAACTATCTAGTGCCCACTGTCTCTCATTTACTCATAAAATCAGCAGTGCCCAATGTCTGTTCTACAGTGTGCCTTTCTTTGTTTTGGCATAGCTGCTTTTTGAGCAGTTTTATTCCTTGCTCAAATCTTTAAGGTTGACCCTGCTGAATGACTGTGGCATCCTGACAGGGCACTAACCTGCAAGAAATACTAAATCCCAGCAATATCATTGATGGATACCATGGAACCATGCTGTATGGCACTTCTGGAGACTTCAGGCCACAACTACCTATATCCAGAGCATCTTCCCTACCTACTGCTGGTCAGTTACCTGTTTGCTTATTATTTGCCCCAATGAACCCCCCTTTTTTGAGCAACCTGGAGTTAATCTTGCTGGCTTCTACTGGCAAAAAATATTACCCCCGGGACCCAGATGTCTCTTAAATACTAGAATGATCTACTAATGGTTTTATGGGGTTAATTAACTGCTTCTTTTTAGAAATAATAGAATTTGCAATGAGGAACATTGGCATTATCTTCAGTGCTACCTCTGGAAATGGAGAGCACGGGGTGATTGGTACTGCCATGGATTGCCCATTACACACAAAATTAAGGCAGGGAATTTACACAGTGATTACCATTGGTATTTTATTACCTTCAGTTCTTAGAATAGATTGGAACTCACACAAGAGATGGGCAAAACCCCTGTTTCTGTCTTTCACTGAAAATCTATCTAGTCTGCTAGAATGACCCCATCCTTAGTCATCTGGGCTGCAAAGAACCCACAGCTCTCCCAAACCTGGAGAAAGCATTCTGCATCACATCCTCAGTACTACAGGGATACTCAGGAGGGCACAAAGCAGTGCTCTGTCACTGCAGCAGATTCAAAAGGTTAAGAAATGTCTTAGACTTATGATCAAACTCTTGCAAGGAACTATAATGCTCCTGCCCCAAGATGTTCACAAGCCAGTTGCACTACAAGACAGAGAACTGAGAGGAAAGTCATGGAAAGGAAAGGAATGAAGCTGTTTGCTTGCCAAGGGCAGGTGCCTGAGCACCAGTATGGTACTGGGGGGAACCTGGCCTTGGGAGTGCAGTTTCTGGCACCCCCTGAAGTCCTGTGCCCACAGTCCTCTCCTCCTGAACACATCCCAGCTTCCTGACAAAAGCATAAGCTCTGGGCTTGCTCAGCAAATCCTGCAAATCCAAACCATCACTAAAATTAAAAAACAAAACAAACAAACAAACAAACAAAAAACAAACAAACAAACAAAAAACCCAAAACAAAACAAAAAAACCCCATGGCACTACTTCATAATGAAAGACAATCTCCAATTTTCCAGCAGGCAGAGCAGGTTTAGGAAACAATGAGTCACAGAGCAGAAACTCCAGGGCTTTCCAGGACAGAAGCCTCTGGGACATGCCCACTCTGCTGTCCCTGTGCCAGAGTCTCCCTGACTTCTGCTCACTGTTCTTGGGAGTAAATCCTGTTCAGAACTGCAACATTCTGGAAAAATATTACAAACCATTTCTAACCAAACGGAGTGAGATATGTGGTTTGCTGCACTCCTGCCTTCATTCACAGCTGTATATATCCTCCTTATCCTTCTCCCCGGATGACAAACATGGCCATGAAGCTACAAAGTAGTGCTGAGTGCCCTGTAGCTAAAACCAAAATTAAATAGCAGTGGTGTACAATTTAATCTGTGTTATGCTTTTTTTTTTCCCCCTACAATTCATAAAATCTCTTAATTTGTGCTTCAGCATCAGCACATTCTCTAACTGCTTTCCAGCACCATTGTTATTTTCTGAAGATACTCGCCCCATCCCACGTGTCCTGCAGCTGGTGAACTAAATTACTCCTTTATCCAGGCAAGGAACACAGATTCAGCCTCCAGTCTGTGCCAAGGGGAAGCAAACACTGCCAGGAGCAGGTGTGAGGCTCCCACTCCTTGGGACTCACCCTTGGTCCTCAGACCATCCCCAAACTCCAAGCACAGGTCTCGAGAAGGGAGCAGAAACCTCAGTTCTGACTATGGAGGAGGAAGCAGGAAAGCTGACTGGGTTTGGGGTGAGTTTAAGCTTCTAGGAAACTACTTGATGGACATGTCAAACCATACACTTCATGCACGTGTCTGGAGAGTAGCAAGTGTCCCTGGATGCTGTCACTGCTCCAGCCCTGGCAGCAGATCACCTGATGGGGAGAATCCATTTCAAACCCTTTGAAAGGTTTCAGATCATCCATTTCATGCCTTGCTCCAGACAAATCACATTAACCAGGCTGCTGGGAAACCACTGGCACTATTAGATGTATTTCCTCCCTGGCAAACACAGCTCGCTTCCCCAGAGATAAATTTAGCCAACTTTTTGCTTTTTCAAAGAAATAATTTATCACCACTTTCCCTGCTCTCTCCCTCCAAGTTGTTGATTTTCAGAGGACAGCCCCATGCTTTTTGTGCTCTGCCCCTCTCGTTTGGCCTGGGGATGCTGAGACTGCACATCCAGCCTGGGGACCTGGGGACTGTCCTGATGACTCCAGCCAGCCATCACTTCTCTCAAGAGCTTTTTTTTTTTCTTTCCTTTCTTTTTTGATTGTTTTTTCCCATTTTGGGGACAGGCAATCCAACAAGTGGATGGACTTTCCCAGAGCTCTCTGCTTTCTGATCACTGTTTAGTTCCCTTCTTAGGCATTTGCTAATTTTCCCAAACACTTTTATGTTTTTAATCATATATCAAAGTCTCCCTTGATGATCTCTCATTCTTGTAAGATGCACTGCCTGGGCCATCATGCATAATTAACTGCCTGGTGCCAAATGCCTATTGGACAGGTTTCTGCCTCCTCCTTAGCAGAGAGCTACAGTAACAGTTGGCTTTAATTAATAGAGTTGACACCATTAACTTCCCCAAAAGTGCTGTGCCATTCTTAAATTTGGATTCCATCATACTAATTTGAATTCCATAATATTGGTGTCACTACATCCTTCACGTGACCCTGAAGCAATAACTGCCAATTAATTTATATGATCTGTATTTTTAAAGAGAAGCTTAGGGAAATATGCACAAACTCAAGTGTGTCACTACAAAGCACTCCAGAAAATTCCCTGATCAGATCCTTATAAATCTTCATCGATGCTGCCACTTGCAGCTGATTCACTTGGGGTTTGTGCTAATCCACTGGAGAGTCCTCTAATCCCTTGTCATAAACATGAAGAATTTCACCCAGACTATTAAACAAGTATAACTATGGATTGTCAGGGAGTAAATCATCCTCCCTCTTCCAGCCAGATCAGAATGGAGTGAGAAAAATTACTCATTCATTTTTATAATCCTTTAATTCCTGCAGATGCTTCTTTGAAAATTGATTTGAATTGATGAATCATAGGGCAAGATTGGTGTAAATTTTTCAAGCTGAGACAGAAGAATGGCAGCACACAGCCCTCTGCCCATCCTCACTCATCACCTTGAACACATAACACACGTGAAGTGCTGAACTCAGATCCTGAGGCTGGAAGACCAAGAGGGGTTTCCTCAGAATGAAGCCTGCCACAGCAGACACTGTGCCACAACCACCTGGAAGGACTGGCCAGAGAAGAAAAGCATTTTCCAACTCCTTCACATTGCCTAGTCTCTAAAAAATCCTCACAAGAAAGTTCAGCCTACCTTGGGCTGTTGCTGATCAGGAGAGATATTGGCCTGATAGAACTTGCACAAGGATAAAGCAAAATAACCCCCTGGCTTGGTCATAATTACCCCTTTCCTTGTTTTGGGTCAACAGTGGATCTGAATTTCAGACAAGAGCATGCAAAACTACCAGCTCAGCCTAGAATAATCTTTATCCCAACTGAAAGACTGTTAAAAATAATGTCACTGTCACTGCCACATGAAGTTACACCCTCTGCTGATGGGAACAGACTCAGTCCGTAGGATAGTAAAACAGAAGGGGGGGAAAAAAAAACAAACAACTTACATTTTTCTATAGAAATGTCTAAAAAGTGCTTCAGAACTCATTTGGCCGAGCTGTAAAACTTCAGCTTGGCAACAGAGAGGCAGCAGCTGGAAGCTCAGACTTTGCCTGCAGTGACAAGGATGCCCCCAGCATCCCTGAGGTGACTGCCCCGTGGCAGGGGGTGGTGGCACCCAGCAGCCAAACACAGCCTGGGCTGGGGTACTGCTGGATGGAGGACTCTTACCTCCTGAAAATTGTATTCTTCCTTTTGGCCCTGCACACAGGGGTTTGGGAGTGAACCCTGCCCCTCCGAGGAAGCCTGATGGGGAAACCCAGTGGGGTGCAGGTGGACCTGCCCTGGTCCAGCCCAGGAGAATTCAGGAAAACTGAGCACAAACTCTGCTCCCTTCCCAGCTGCTCCTGCTGTGCCTGGCACCCGCCAGGTACCACCTCATTATTTTCCAATGCAATTTCAACAGAGAAAATAGGAGCTTGTCCCTGGGTAAGCAGCAGCCACTGGTTGTAAACACTTTATTTAGAAATGGAATTTGAGAATCCTTTCAGAGTAACAATTTAAACAATGCAGGAGAGATTGTGTTGCTCTGCTGGAAACACTGTGGTCACATTCAGAAAACTTTTCTTGCATAATCCCTTAAGTGCATTAGCTTTCCATTGCAGTGCTGCAGCTGAGGGAGGAGATCAGGGGGAAGCAATTGGTCCTTTGCCTGCATGATATAATTACCTCTGAGTGATAGGCCAAAAGAAGGCAGCTTCCATACGTTTCATTTAATTTAATTCAGGACTGGAAATCATTCCTGTTATCTTATCAAATATATGTTCACCTTCCCTTTAGTAATAATACACAGAAAATGTATCTGGGAGGGAGGCAGGAGAGAGGCTTTAAAATTAATTCTAGAAGAAGAGCATGTGTTACCATCTCCACCTTCTTGCATCCTTTGGTCTTCTTCAGGTCCTGGGACCTTGACCAAAATCTCATTCCAACATGAGGATGAAAAACCCCTTGACCTTGTCTATGATCCTGACCTCGTCTAGGTTTCTAATTTATAATCAGAATAACAATCTGTGAATAATCAAACTCTTCTGAAATCTTCTGCATGATCAGAAGCCATAATCCGTGTTTGAACACAAACCAGAGCAAAAACCCCAAGGCCACAGGTCGGGACAGGGCGTCCAAAGTGGTTTTTGACTTCTGTGATGCAAGAGCAGAATGGTCACTGCCCACCCAGGAACAACCCCTGGTGCATCCCTCAAACCCTGAGGCACTTCTGCCCATGGACCAGAGCCTCAGCAGAGCCTCCCAGCCCCTGCCAGGAGGTTCCAGGACCAACCCTGTGCCCATCCCCACCAGCACAAGCCCCAGCTCCCAGGTGGGCACCTCTGCAGCTGCAGAAAGAGCATCACTGCCCCGTTCCAGCTGGGCTCGTTCTGCTGAGCACTGCCTCTGTCACACCTCTCCTGCAGTCATTGTTTCTCTTCTAGGGGTTAGAAAAACTCCATTATTCTGGCTAGTGGCAGTGCCTTTGGTGTAAGGATGTACTGCAGCCCCCAAGCACGGGCAGCCCTGTCAAAGCAATGAGTGATTACTCCTTCCAGTGCTTCTCTTTCCCTGCAATTGTTTTGTGTGGGGTTTTTTTAATAAGTAAAAAGTTCCTAGGGGACTCTTTTTTCTTCTCCCTGCAGAGTGCAGTCTATTGTGCTGGAGTGTTAGTAACAGGAAAGCTTCTCATCCATCTGAGGAGGACAATGTGACACGAAGGGCTCATTCAGCAACAAGATTTTAACAAAACAGATACAAGGAGACTGGATTTGGACCGACACCAAACTCAAGCACTGAGGAGGGTCACTGCTGAGGGAGAAGGGAGAGCAGGGATCTGAACCCAGAGAAGCAGCACCAGAAGCCAGCTGCTTTCCTCAGGCTCCCCACTTTTCCCTTCCCCATTTGTGCAGGGCAATAACCCAGAGAACAGCAGGATGGACTCCTTCAGTGGATCCCAGGCAGGTTATCCCTCTCAGCAGACCTGTTGCAAGGTTCCAGCACAGCACAGCTCTGGCACAACCCATCCCATCCCTGGCAGAGCCCATCCCATCCCATCCCATCCCTGGCACAACCCATCCCATCCCATCCCAGCCCATCCCTGGCACAGCCCATCCCATCCCCTCACCCACATCTCCCCAAAGAGCTGTGGCTGCCCTGTCCCATCCCATCCCATCCCATCCCATCCCATCCCATCCCTGGCACAGCCCATCCCTGGCACAGCCCATCCCTGGCAGGACCCCAGGGGCAGCTGTGCCACCCTCCAAGGTGCTGACATGGGTAAAAGCAGCTGAGAAGGGGTCCATTTGTCAGTAATCCTCTCCAGAACACACCTCCTGAGCCAGCCTCTGCCCTCCAACACCACGCAAGGTGCACTCTGATATTTTGCAGGCAGCAAAGCAGAGAGATTCCCACCCCCAAGCAGAGCAGGGACCTGGCTTAGCCAGAGCATTACAGGGCTGGGAAGGAGCGGGGAGAAGTTTTTCCTAAAGCATTCTGCACACTAATTCACAGTGGAAACAGCAAACCCTGAAAATAAATGGAAGTGACACGTGGACCTGTGAGAGGCAGGAGATGAGGAGCCCTTACACAAGAGCTGTCACAGCCCTCCTGCAGAATCCCTGCTCCTGTCCTGCCATCCTCACTCTCCCCCACAGCCCCAGAGCTACCTGGCAGCAAGGGGGGAATCAACCCATCCCTTAGGGCCTTGCTGATACTTGGGAAACCAGCCACCCCTCCTCAGTTTTCTAATAACTGACAAAATCTAAATCAGTAATGTGCCCTAATATTTTAATAGCTCCCAGCAAACTTTTAGGGCAAAAAGCCAGGCAGCATTCCCCACTGCTCTTTGTTTTCTAGTCTTTGATTTCCTGTAGAAATAAGAGAGATCCCAGAGTAGACACTGCTGGAGTCAATTAGAGTACAGTGTAAATAAGTCATCCTGCAAAGAGAGGAGCCACTTTTTTTTTGGTAACATTACCCCAGATCAATAAAGCCTTTTCAACAATTATCTTTTAAAATAGGATGGTCTAAGTTACATCTAATCTGGAATCCCATGAACACGATACAGGAGGAGTATTGGGTGTGTTTGGTCCCATGACTCAGGTGTCACCCCACCACACTATGGAAATAATTATCAAGCTCCTGACAAATTAAAACTGCTAGCCTCAAATCCCTCTCAGAAAGCCCACCTGACAGTGGTACAGCTGAAAGATGATCCTGAAATGACTCCACGTGGTGAGAACAGTCGGTAAGACCCAATGGTTGCTCACCATGAGCAGACCCACCAATTCTCTTTTTGGAGAATAAGATTATTTAATGAGGCTGATCTGAGGCAGGGCGAGAAGGCAAAAGACAGAAAAAGGAGGAGGAACAAAACCAGAGACTCCAGTGCAGGTTGGAGCTCCACTGACACCTCTGCACAGGCAGCAGCCCTACCCCTTACCCAGCCCTCAGCCCACTCCAGTCCTATCTCCAGCAGCAACGAAGCCTTCCCAAGGCTGGGAGGGCTGTTCCCAGCAGCAGAGGGGCTGCAGTGACCCCTCAGCCACCAGGAGATGGTTGCAGGGGAAGGCAGAGCTGCTGAGCACTCAGCCTGCAGCAGGGAGGATGCAGAGAGGGACCTCATGGCTGGCAAAGTCCTGACTAGCAGGACACACGACAATTGGCAATGCATCTAAGATTTCAAAACGCTCTTTCTGCCAAAGCAGCAAGCACTTAATACTTCTGTCAATCACAAAAGTGAGCAATAATGAGCTCTAGATCTAATAGTCTCTTCAGCAGAGTGATCCCGGAGTGCTTTGCCAGCACCAAAGAACTGCCATGCAAGACACGAGGAAATCCACATGTAAAGATCACTGCCTCCCAAATTAAACATAAAATAATGTAGCTACTTCTACGTTAAAGTCCAAGAGAGAACAATTCCCAACACCCACCTTACACACAGCACGCAGAAAAACAGATGATTCAGAGGGAAAGTTCTGCAGAAGATAACTTCAGCTCCTTGGAGCTGTGATTTAGCAGGAGACACTGCAGTAAATACATCTGCTCTTCAGAGAGCAGCCAAGGAGCCTTGGAGAGCTGCTGTGAGCACAGGAAAGACAGCAGCAAAAGACTTGCAGTCTGAAATACTTTCTTGCTATATGGGTTTGCTACTGATGGAGATGTGAAGCCACTGAAGCTACAACTGTTAGCATTTAGACACTCCATCCAAAGCTGGAGCAGCTTGGTTTGGCAGAGATGACAAAAATAACAAAAGCTGCACCACTTCAGAACCACCCTCCTCTTCTGCAGAGCATGGAAATATTACTGGGTTTAAACTAAAACACGATTCCTTGGCTGTTGCCAGAGGCAGGCATAGCCTCTAGCATACTAAAATCTGTCATTATTTAGTCTGTGGTTGGTTAATTTCAAGCAGACAGAATTACTTCTCTTGAATCAAGGGGTTTTAGAGCGAGGAGCAATGGAACTTTCCCATATTGCCTCCAGAAATGGGGTTAGAGGTTCAGGGGCACTGCAGGTGAGCTGAATACTTGGGGCATTCACTCCATTCCTTGTTAGCCAGGCAGCTGGGGAAACCACATTAAAAGCCAGGAAAAAAAACAAAAAACCTCTCCTGCTTGGGCCATTCACTCTTTGGGACAAGAAAATCCCCTTTACAAATTTTCAGTTCACTTGATGGGTTTGGGGACATCAAGCAAAACCTCACATTGAAAATGGGGATGCCACTGCTGGTAATTCTGAAAAAAAAATGCACAAAAATACACTTTGCATGGGAAACTCTGTGCCTGGTGGGAGGGGAGATGGGTAAACACAACCCTGAGAGGCCAGGAGCACTTCTGATCACTGCTTGCTGTTATCTTGCTGTCTTGTATTAAAGGCTAAGCTCCTTATGGGGAGATTTTCCACTGCCCTGCCTTCTGGAGGAGCTGCCTCAGGTCTTAAAGAAAGGTTTAATCTCTCGACCCAGGAGAAAGGCAGTGCCACTTTCCCTCTTCCTGGCTTCAGAAGGTGGAATCCTGGGGAACAAAATGACTTCAGTGCTCTGAGCAGCAGAGGCATCATCCTGGGAAAGGCATTCTGCTTTGCAGGCAGTACCTGTCACTTCTTCCCATTGCTACTGTCCTGGTGGCAGATCCTCCTGTTATTAATTTAAACCAACTAGAGTAACTAGTTGCTGAAATCTGCAAGATCTTTCCCCTCAAAAATCAAATACTGGCATAAAAGCATTTTCCAGACTCCCAGTCAGGGCTGAGGATGCAGAGATTTGTGCTCGGGATCCCCAGGAGCTGGAGGGGTGAGTCACACACAGACTGCAAGAGAGGCCCTGATATATTTATATTAAATAAGTTTACTGCTGAGATAAGCACCAATTCGGGGCTCATTTGAGAGCAGAACATTCGAGCCAGTTACAGTTTGCAGCGAGTGAGGCTAATTAGACCATCCCTTACGGCAGGGTTAGTATTTCACTCCTGACACTTCATTTTCAGCTATCAGCAGCCCCGTTTCCCTCCCCACCTGCCATCACTCAGCTTCCAAGGGCAACGCCACTCCAAGAAGTCAGAAAGGTGAGAGAGAGGGGCACCAGGAGCAGGGAGAGCATTTCTTGACATTCCCTCCCTCACGATCATCCTAGCAACACCAGGCTGGACAGACACTGCTGATTCCACCATCAGGAGCCCCAGAGGCTTCCAGCCCCATGCACCAAGCTCTTTGAAGTCCCAGCTCAGCTGAAGGTGTCTGTCCCCTTCTCCCAAGCACCCAAAATTCACCAGTTGACTCAAATTCACACAGTTGATGCAAATCAGTGTCCTGCCCATATGGGTCCCATAACCACTTAGGAGAAAGTCTGATGACTGCATTGGAAGCTGAACAGTGATTTTCATTATTTAATTTTTTTATTTATTTTTTTTTTTAATTGGAGTCTTCAGGGTCGATGTATTCAGGGCTTGTAAGGATGAACAATTAGATAATGGAAAGAAAGCCAGCCATGAGCTGCCCACACGTGGTAAAGAAAATCTTGAAAGTGCACAGGAAGAGCCTCAACTGCATTCCTACTAGAAAACTCCTCTTAAAGACACAATTCCTACAAAACAGTGGTATTTTTCTGCACTACCAAGGTCCCACTCTGAAGTTTCTCAACAAGCAAGAAGGACACACAACCAGGGATGAACACCAGGGTGAGGTTTAGCTGAGCACAGCCTCAGCCCCTGGGACCAGCACACCATGATCCCCACCTCCTCCTCAGCTGGGAGCCATGCACAGCTCTCCCAGCACACAGCCATGTGACAAAGCAACCAGCTTTTGAGGAAGGAGCCTGGCAGAAACTTGAAGAAAGGGCAGGACAGCAGCACCTTGGCCATTTGATTACAGTGCAAGAGAATTCAGCATCTCCAGAAGGCAGAGCAGCAGCTGGTGGCTTCAGGATGCTGCTGTGCTGGGGAGAGGTGCTGAGCAGCAGGTCAGACTTTTCCCATTATCTTCATGGGGACAGCACTCCTGTGCTGCCTCTGACAAATGCTGCTGGAAACAAAGAGCTGAGGGGGTGGAGACAGAGCCTCAAGGCTGCTGGAGCTGGAAGTTGTTATAAGGTGATGGCAGGAAACTGATGTCCCAGCAAAGCAAGACTTGATAGCCATGCAGCAGGGAAGGTGCCATCAGACCTGCCTTTGCCCCCTGACACCCTGCTGGGAGCCTTGGCCCTTCATCCACCCCCAGGCAACCAGCTCCAGACAGGAGCTGCTGGCTTTATCCTAAGCCAGCTGAGCTCAGTGTGACTTTCTGCAGGGTATCTGAATGACTAAGTACACAAAAGCAGCTGAAATCAAATTATTATCCACTTGGATCCCTTCCAGCCTCCTGATCAAGTTGCCAAATTACTTCCCATTAACTTTTATTTTTCCCACAGCCATTCAGATTTCCTCCACACTTTAGCCCTTTGCCAGTAAGTATTTTAATGGCCAACTCTTGTTCATCCAGCTATCTTGGGGTGCTCTAGTGGCCCCACAACCCTGTTTGTCCTCTGCACGCTGGCACCCAGCCATGCATAGTAAAGGAATGCTCTGATGCCTATAGGCTGGATGCAAAATCCACCCAACTCCAGAAATAACTCTTCCATCAGCTCCCACAGTCTTGAAGGGAAAAGCTACATATCAGCCCGTGCCACAGAAACACTGTGTGTGTTATACATGTGGATGAAGCTATAGAGAGAGCCTACATGTGGCCATTCAGGAAACCCTTTTCTCCAGGAGGACTCTTTTCTCAGAGCCTCTGTGCAGGCTCCATCCTCAGAGCTTTTCAGGACCAGGCTGGAAAAAATCCCCGAGCAGCCTGACCCGGCCCAGAGACCTCAGACCTTCCCACCCCAGTTACTCAGGGATTAAAGCTACCCACTCCCTTTTCTTGCTCCCCCACACACACCACGTTTACCAAGCATCAGTACTTATTCTGCCCCATGTGATGCCCAGGTTGCTTTATTTTTATGCACTACAGTGGGATGCAGTATCAGCCTAATGGAGAAAAAGAGGGAGGAAGGTGAAGGGGGAGTGATAAAAAGCACCAGAGTTTTCCATCCCAGCCACTAAGGAAGTTTAAGTGGTCTGATGTCAAGTCCTCACCATTCCCATGGGCCTGAAACTGTCAGCTGATGGATGAGGAGGTACCAGCATCTCTATTTTCAGGCAGAAGCAGGACTAAGGGTAGAAATATTCCTGTGTTTGGTGTGGCATTCTGACTGAAAGCCACTGGGGTTTTAAATATTTTACTCTAGGAGGCTCATCCTTCTGAAACCATTTCAGTTCTTCAGCCTGGAATACTGCCCTTCCCTCCTCCTGCTGGCACTGACTAATTACACTGCTTCTGTTGAAAGCATCTCAGAAACAAAGTTCTAACATCTGATTTACTCACTCTGGGTAGAGCAGCCTGTCCCCTGCTTGGCACTCCTGCTTCAGGTCAGAGCTCAGCGTGTCAGAAAGGGGAGGACAGTGCAAGCAAGGATGAAATAAGTGCAACCCAGCTGGCTGGGCACCTCTGGAATGTGGCAAGAAAAAGGTCTCACCATGCAATGTGGGTCCTTTGAAAGTCAGGTTTTTTTGGTTTTGTTTGTTTGTTGTTTTCTTTTTTTCTCTCTCTCTCTCTTTTTTTTTTTTTTTTTTTTTTTTTTTTTTCCTGGAGCATATTTCAATCACTGCATTAGTAGCACATTTCCAATATACAAAAAGGTCTATTAAAAAAAAAAAAAAAAAAAAAAAAAAAAAAAAAAAAAAAGAAGAAGAAAAAAACCCACACTTCTGTTAATGAATCTTGATTTCCCTGCAAATTTTCTGCTCAGTGCTTGGCCTGCCTGGTGTTTATCACAGTGGTGGCAGAGGCTTGTAGTGCCAGTGGGATGCAGACCCACATGTTCATTCAGATAATACTCATGAATCTATAAATATGACTTTGAAATATCCCTTTTGATAACATCAGGCCAGATTTCATAACTTATTTACCCTGAGCAGCAGCTAACTCCAGAAATAATCCTGCTGACTGCAGAAGGATTACTTCCACAACAAACCCAGGGAAGTGACAGGGACCAGAGTCAGGTCTGGGAGGTGCTGAAGGTTTGGGACCGAGGTACCATTTACCAGTGAGCTTTAAAGAGAACAGAGGGATTTATAGTGGGTGCTGAGACACATCCGTGGGCCCAAGGCAGCCACAGATCTTCCTCAAGCCAAGACCTGCCCCAACTGCTCTTCAGGACACAGAAAAACCTGGATCTGGGTTGAGCCCCCCTGTCAGTCACCACCACCTCCTGGTGGGAAGCAGGAGGAGGCTGCTGGCAGGCTCGGGTGCCTGATTCACATGTAGGTTTAACAGCTCTTTTTATCTTTTGCTCCCTTCTGGTGTTATTTCAATGTTGATTTGCATAGTCAATATGCAAGTCTTTACATATAAACTGCCTGCAAGGATGACACCATCAATCCTCAGCTCTATTCACAGAATTTATTATTTGTTTCAATTTAAGGGAGATCATTGCCGGATTACACAGTTGCTGATGAGGATTTATACTTGCATTTACAGCAAGCAAAATACATGTCCTCTTTTTTTTTTTTTTTTTAAAGTAATCTACACAAATGTGAAAGAGTGAACAAATCTGAATCAGTGGGTATACACTGAGTGCTGCCAGCTCCTGCTCTGCAACTTGTCTTTCCTGCAGACAATATTACAAATTAGCCAGCATCTGTGCAACATCAGGAACGTGAGCTTGATCATAGGAATTAAAGGATATTATTGAGCCAGTTCTTAATCATAGGTGGCTGTGACACCAAGCACTCAGATGTGTTGCTTTAAATGAACTGCAAAAGGCACTGAGGTGTGTTTGTGTGACAGCGTATCAGACATCAGAAATCCTCCCTCCCATGTATTAAACAAGCCTATTAACTCCCAGAAATGGATTCACCCATATAGAAATGTCAGGCTTCATGAAAAACAGGGCTGTAAAGATTAAGGGTAGAAGAAACAGAGTTTCAGGAGATATTACACTTATCTACTCTGACCTATTGAGCAGCATAAAGCTTGTAATGAAGCAGATTTCACCAAATAAATCTTTTGACATAAATCTCAGAGGATGTGGAAAGAGAAAAACATGGATGCATCACAAAAGCAGCTGAACCCTGGCTTCCCACATAACTTGGGAAGAAGACAGCTTAGCTGTGCTACTCTGCATCACCCCCAGGAGAAGTTCCTACCAGTCACAGGCTCTCTGGACAGAAGGGATGGCTGAGAGCAGAACCATCCCAACAGGTGCTGAATGCTAAGCCCTGCCTCAAAAAACTGAAGCAGAATTGTTTTCCAGGACAACAGCAGGAGAAATGCTGCATCTCCATTGTCTCCTGATAGCAGATGGATGTTCCTCAGAGACTTGGTACAATGGCACCAGGAATCTCCTACCTGTTGGGACCTGCCAAGAGGCAACTTCCAGCCACCCCCAAGAGCCCCAGGGTGAGAGCTGCTCAGGTTACTGCAAAGCAGGAGAAGTGCTGAGACAGAGCAGAGATTATCAGAGCAGTTTTCTGTCCACAGACCTCCCAGCCCTGGCTTGGATCTACTTGGGCCTGAAACAGTGCTATCAAGGATTCATTTTCTTTTCCTGAATTACCACCTCCAGCAGGTAACAGACAGCAGAAGGAATGATCAGTCAATTGAAGGATCACTACAGGATTGGCAGAGATGAAAGAAAGTTTCTCACTTCAAACTTTCTCAGACCAATATGAACATCAGCCTCTCATTAAAGGTCTTGAATGAAACACATGCAAATGTGTCCTCCTTTCCTTCAGCAGGTTTGCCTGTAAGATTTTCCACTGTCTTTTATTTCCCAGTTACCTGCAGTCATTAAAAGGGTGCTATAATTTGTGCACAAACCACACCAGCCAGCTGAAAGCTCACCCAGGAGAATGGGTGTTTATCACAAAAAGCTCAGCTATGGTTTTCAAGCAGTATCAGCTCCTGCTGTCCTGATTTTTGAAGTCTAACAGACAATCAGAGCACGAATCAAAGCCCAACGGAAGAGTCCGACATTTACGGCTCGCAGCAGCATCTGCATCAGCCCCTCCAGCCCCAGATAAGCTCCCTGACTGCAGCCAAGTATAAACACAACCCTAGACTTAACACAGCAACCATTTACCCCCTCTTCCTGCCTATTTTAAAGGCTGCTTGAATCAGAGGCAGTGATACAGATCCAAATGGAGGAGCATCCGACCTCTCTCTTATTCTGCAAGACAGATTTGCCCCAGGCACCTTTGGTGCAGAATAACAGCAAGTTACTAATGCAAAGTAAAGACCATAATACTCAGTCAGGTGGAGTAAGCCAAGGAGATCCAATCTTCCTCTTTCCATTGCTAGGTTTGAAATCTGAACCTGCACCCCACTCAGTGCCAAAGAGTGCTGCCACTTCCCACTGAGCCCTGCTGGACTTCACAGCCACATTCTCCCAGTAACATGCAGCACTGTATTATTATTGCATTAATAACAACAAAAAATATGAGAGTTTCTTTATATGTGTCCCATCCCTGGCAGTGTTCAAGGCCAGGCTGGATGGAACCCTGAGCAGCCTGGGCTGGGGGGAGGTGTCCCTGCCCATGCAGAGGGTTGGAACTGGGTGAACTTTAAGGTCCCTTCCAACCCAACCCATTCTATGATTCTCTAAGATATATATATATATATACACCTGTTGTTGCTTTTGCACCAGTGTGTAAAGTTTGTCTCAGAAATCCCTTGCAAGTGGGTGCAGAGCTGCTTCTGGTGTGGGCACCAGAAGGGCTCTCAGGTCAGTGCCCTGTGTTGCCACAAGCACAGATTTGTTTATCCAGGCTGCACAAGGGTTTGCAGGCAATTCAGACTGGCACAAAGTTATTCAAAGATGAGTCAGAAAGAAAAATAATGCCCCATACATTAAAAATCAGCCCTTGTGAAACCCGAGCTGCTCAGAAGCCACTGACAGCCCTGGCTAAGGAGGCTGCCAAAGGGGCAGATGTTGCTGAGGCTTCCACCAGAGAACATCTGGGTCTGGCAGGGGTTACTTAAACACAAAGCAAAGGGAAAGCAGAGTGCTTTGGGTGAGCAGGGCAGCCCCTGCTCCCTCAGGCTCTCACCTGCTGACCCAGTGTGGTGCCAGCACTGCCACTTGGTACCTGAACTCAACTTGCTCCACAGCTGTCACCTCCTCCACTACAGCTGTCTGTAGTGTTAAACAACACAACAGAACAGTCTCCCTGGTCCAAAGTACATCTTCTCATCACCAGATCTCCAGGCACCTGTGATGGGGAAGCCAGTCACTGCTTTTCCCATTTCAGAGCAAAAGCAGCTAAAACCCAACAGACTGGCATAGCCCACCCACTCCCCCCTAGTGACATTTGTTGGGGTAATACAGCCCAGATCCCACCCTGCCTCACTGCTCTGCATGGGGGGGCCAGCAGCCAGGGAGCCCTGCCCAGCCTTGCTTGGGGGAAAGCATCTCTTCTCATTTCTCTATCTGTAAAACCAGATTAAATACTGCTCAGTCATTTTCAAAAGCAACTGGAGAGGTGACCCAGAAATCAGTTGGAAAGCTGCATGTATCCATAAACATTGCATGTGTTCACCCCTGCATGGGGGAAAACAGTCAACAGGGAAAAAACAAGAACAACAGAAATCCCCCTCTTTTGCTTCTTAGGTGTGTGTGCATCTTTAGGCTTTATAAAACACGAAAGAAATAAAGAAATTCACACTATCTGTTGCACTGCTGCTCTGATCTGGAAGTCAGAAGGAGGTAGGAGTGGCCCACATGGCAGTGATCCCAGTACCAGTTCACAGACTCACAGAACCATTTGGGTTGGAAAGGACCTCTGGGATCATCAACTCCAACTCTTGATCCACTCCCCCCGTGGTTCCCAGCCCATGGCACTGAGTGCCACATCCAGTCTCTGCTTAAAAACCTCCAGGGATGGAGAATCCACCCCCTCCCTGGGCAGCCCATTCCAACTCTGTCAGCTCAGAACCAAATCACCTGAATGCAGCCCCTCCTACAAGCCCTTCCACACAGAATAAGGTTTGATCCATGCCTAGTGTGAATTAAGCTAAACCAGACTTGGGGCAGGAAGAGCTCAGCCCGTGCCCTCAGAACAGTCCACCTTGGGAATGGGCAACAGGGTGAGTGCAGATAAGAACATTTCATCCAATGAAGTTTTCTATTTCTTTTTGACGTAAACAGTCCCCAGAAAAACTCAGACAAGACACCAAGTTAACGCAAAAAAGAAAAAAAAAAAAAAATCAATCTCATTTCATTTTAGCATTTCTTCACTTGGTTATATTTCCAGTCAGAAAGACCCGGCAGGGGCACATTTAATCTGAGCAGCATCTTGCCATGATTTATGATAATTGATATTTAATGGCATAATTTCAGACTGGTGCAGCTAGCTTTGACACCCAAGAGATTTGAAAAATTTTGCAGTGGAGGTTCTCTGTACACAGAGAAAACTGCCTTCTCGTGAGGCCAGAAATGCCTCAGCTCTCTAGAAAACATTTTTAGCCCCTTGTCTTCAAAGTGGGTAAACAGATGCACTTAAGAGAGAGAATTTTAATAATCTGTTCCTAATTGCAATGGACTGATGGGGAGACAGGGATCAGGGGGGGAGGGAACACAAGGTGGCAGAAGGCTGTGGGATGTAAATGTGGTCACTGGGGCTGGAGAGGAGAGAGCACACCTGAGCACAGGAACAGGGAGGGGAGGAGAGATCCAGGTTGTGTAAGGAGGTGAGGAGCTCACACACAGATCCCAGCATGGGAGCCAGGAATTTTCTGATCCATTTCTTTCAGTTGATGCATCCCTTGCATTAAAACCCTTTATTCCTGTATCCAGCTGCTTGGTTCTCAGCCCCCAGCATCCCAAGGCAGATAACAACATCCAAACAGCATCATTAACCCCTCCTCCCTTTGCTTCTCCAAAATTCAGTTACACAACCAGCTCCCCAGACACTCTGTGCCTTCCTAGCAATCCCAGCCTTGCTCTTGCCAAGGCAACAGTTTTAGCTGCACACAAAAAAACCCAACCCAAGCCAGCCCACAGCTGCATCCTCACAGGTTTCATTGTTCCAATGGGGACAGCTGAATCTGGGGTTTTTTTTGGCTCATTCTCCTTCTCTTTATTCCCATCTAGACAAGGAAAACCAAGCAGACGTATCAGCAGGCAGCAGAGCCTGGTACCCAGGCTGGCACAGGGCTGGGGACATCCCCCCTGGCCACACAGCTGCCTCTGCTCCCAAATCCTTTCCTTCTTTCCCCCTGCTGGGAGCACGTTCCTCCCTGAGCACACATGCTTGCAGGCAGAGGGCACACCAGATACCACACAGCTACTTATTTGCCTTCGTTTCCATGGAGTTTTCCAAATTCCTCCCAAAATCCAGAGCAGCCATGTCTGGCATCAGTCAGCACCCATCTCCAGCCTTAGCATCCCCCAAGAGCCACCTGCCCAGGGACCATCCCAACAGGACAGCCTGCCAGCCCCCTTCTCCTTGAGGAGCAGGAGTGAACACCATGCTTAGAGACATCCTCAGGGGCACTGCCAGTTATCTTGGGGTTTTAAGAATCTCCTGTTACCTTGATGATTTTTTTTCTCTTTCAAAGTTTTAAAACATATCTCAGAGTTTGGTATCCACACCCTTCAGTACCAGCTTGAGGCATATTGTTCTGCTGTGCAGATCTGGAACAGCCACCTGAAGGGTTTGCTCCTTCCTTTGGGAAAGAGGAGTTTGCTGGAGTCTTTTCTCCTCATTTTCCAGTGCTGCATAGATAGATCACCTCAGCCCTTTGTATTGCATAATGACAAGCCTTTCCCTTCTCACCAGCCTCTAACAAGGATGGTTATTTAAAGCACTTTTAAGTACATCCCTTTGATTTGTATATTAGTATTCACCAGGCAGAAAAAAAAAATAGGACAAAAAAAAGGATTTGCTTTAATGCGGCCTCATCTTCTTGTTTATTTCTTATTATTCCCACCCTTTGTAACTATGTAGGTCAAACAGACCAAATTAATTTCAGTGCATCTGTCCCAACACCAGTAACACAAAGGGTGCTCTGAATGGGAACAGGGGGGCAGTAGCTCCCTGAACTGGAGTAAGTTTGACCCATTTATCAAACTTCAGTTTTACAGTCAACACGTTCCATAATCTGCTTATAACTGCACACCTGCTCTTGTCAAAACTCCCTGGGTGCTCCTGATTCCAGCACCCTCAGACAATGGAGAAAGCAGCTACAGCAACCAGTTGGCACAGGCACGGAGGTGATGGCACCACTGCAGCTGCTACAGCTCAGCCCCAGACCTGTCCTTTCCATGGGAAAGGGATGGGCAATGATATGGAGATAGTTCACTGCTGAAGGCAAGGTATCTGGAAGTGCTTTCTTAAGGCAGTCTAGCCAAAAATTGGGCTGGCAAACATGCAGAGAAGCCAGGGCAATCCATGGTCACCTGCTTGCCAAGCCACCACCAACCCAACAGCAGCTGGCTGGCACAGCCCAACCCAAGCCCATGCTCATCTTGCTTTTAAAAAATAATAAATTAACAAATTAACCCAATACCATTTCTTAAGCAAACATAAGCATTTTTCAACAAAACTGAAACAATGCTCACTTTGAAGACAGAAATTCCCTGAGCCTGTATGGATGCAAGTCCCTTCCTTCCTCTGCTACTGCCTGGCTGTGCTGGAGCAAGAAACTGTCCATCTCCTTTCCTCCCTATCCGAGTAGCCCCAGCAGGACAGCCAGCACTCCTCTCCTCTCCAGCATCACCTCATGTATTTCTAAAGCACTTGGAAGTTTCTCTCTGCTGTGCCCAGCACCCACCAGACAGACCCTTCCCCAGCAGGGAGAAGCCAGGAGCCAGCTGCCAGACCTGTTTACCTCTTCCCCCCAAGCAGGCTGGGAATTCATTATGTGTCACACACAATTCATTTCTATTTTTCCTCGATGAGCACAGATTTATCTGAATTATTGCATCACTTGCAGAAAACAAAGGTATTATTATGGAATGCAGCTTTGAAGGAGAAAGGCTTTCTGTCGATGAGTGAGAAATTCACGACCTGACAGAACTCTGAATTCAATGGCCTCCTTGTAGGGAAAACTCAGTGCATCACTTTTGATCAATTGTACTTTCAAGTCATTTCCTTATTTATGGGTGACTGGGAAGACACTTGAGCTGGCAAAATAATTCATGTTTGTTTGCACAGACAAACCCAAATTTAATAATGCAGCCTTTTTTTAAATAAATACAGTCATGCATTACAGAAAGCTCCTTTAAAATCATTCTTTGTAGAAAATTCACAGCATGAACTCCAAAGTGCTTCTTTTCTTCCTCTTAAGTGAAAACCTTCTCTAAGGTACATGTGCTACACTTCGTAAGCCACTGAAAAAAAAGAACCTGTCCCTGAATTTCTATTGCAAGTCAGGAGATTTCTCCTACTCAGATCCATGAATACCAAAACTTCCATTTGGTTCCTGGGGCCTTCCAGAGAACATCTCTGAGTCCATTAAACCCCAGCTTCTGCCTCCCCCAGCAGGACCCCAACTCACTCACCTGAGCAGCCTCTGCTCCTTGCTGCTCTCCCCCTTCCTGACCAGCTCCTCATTTATCATCTTATTCATCCATCTCCTGACTGATCTCAGCTGTGTCCCCACCTCCTGAACTCATCTCCATGTCCCTCCTGCTCTCCCCATGCTCCCTGGACACACAGCATTGCTGCTCTTACCCTTTTCCTTCCCACTGCCCTTTTCCCCAGGGAGAGGGACATTCACTTCCTTCTACCTTGACATTTTGATCCCTCCATTTTTCTCCCCAGTTTGAGCAGCAAACAGCAACAGGTGCCTCAGAACCCTCCCTCTCACCCCCTGTGGCCCTTTATTCCCTGGCTGCCAAGGAGAAATCCCAGCTGGAAAACAAACCAGAGCTGTCACAACCCAAGGGGAAGAGGTTTGCCTTCGAGCAGCTGGGAGCAGGGCAGAGGATGCCAGGGAAAACCAAGTGTGAACCTCCAGCCTAGAAGCGAGGAAGAAGGAGAAGAAATGGCATCCCATGGGAGGAGGAGGAGGATTTTGTGGCCATGGCACCATGGAAGTGGAGAGCATGATGCTCACAGATCCCAGTGATCAGAGGGATTCATGGAATCTGTTCTGCCTCTCAGTTCCTCATCTGCAAGAGGCAGATAATGCATCTCCCCTCCAATCCCTTTCTTCTGGTTTTTGTTTTGTTGGGTTTTTTTTTTCCTGCTCAGATGGTAAATTCCTTAGAGCAGGGACTGTCTCATTGTGGCTTTAAACAAAGCCTTGGAGAATGGTTTTGCTGAGGGTCTTTCAGCAGCCAGCCCTCCAGAGCATCCCCCTTCCAGCAAACCAACCAGCCTGGCACCACCCCAGAGCAAACAGCATTCAGATGCTTTTGGTTATCTTCCTCAATGTTTTAGAAATTGCCTCAAGAATTATTTTTGTGCTTTCTTACGACTTTAAATAAAAACAAATTACAAAAGTGTTGAAAGCATAAAGGTGCATATTGAATTTTTTGTATTTTGTGTATGTCCTGAATTTAATTTTGCCCCAAAATGCTCTTAAAGGATTTGTTTACTTATTTTTATACTCCTAATTTTAAATCCATTTAAATGTATTTATGCATCTTCAAACCAAACTCAGTGGCATTTATACCACAGTAATGAATTGTATGACAGCAACATATACAGAGAAAGTAACCCCTCCCTTTTTCTGGAGCTCATATTAGCACCACTTTATAAATTCAATAGTTCATTGCCATGCACAGAGTCGAGGGACCTTTGCTAAACTAGGACATTTGACAATAACTGTTTGAGAAGATGCACATTGAGAAAATCATCCTTATTTTAATGTCAGGAAATTAGAAATATTATAATGAATTCCAATTTTTCACATCTATCATCAAAGCCTTTGAAAAAAGGTCAGTATCTAAACTTGTTATTTTAAAATGCCTGCTGCAATTTGCCTTACTGTGGTAATTACAAGGAAAGTCCCCACAGCCTAACACCACAGCAGCCCTGGGGGACCCTTCTTATTCCTGATTGTCAAGAAATTTCAGCATCTGAAGGAAAAAAAAATGATGCATTTCACAGCCATAATGAGTATGATGGTCACAGTGAGCATTATATAAAGTATTTACATTTCATGCTTTCTCTGAACTGGGAGCTCCCTCAAGTCTGGGGTAGCCTGAATACAATGAAATTTTTTTTTACATTGTCAAACTGTTCCTCTACTTAAAGACGAACCTATTTCAAAACTATTTGCTGCATTTGACCCCCATTTCCCAGGGGCTCCCCCGGGGGTCCGGGCTGCCTTGCTGCAGTGCCTCCCAGCTGCAGGAGCTCCCCCAGCTCCCAGCTCTTCAGCTCTTCTTGCTCATTCCATTCCAGCCCAGCCCCAAGGAGCAGGGAGCTGCTGCCTTCCCGGGGATGTTTCATGGCTATGGATAATCCCCAGTTCCTGCAGCATGGTAATTAGCATCCCATCTCCTGGATAGTGATTTTTCCAGCATGAGGGGGCTGGGGCTGAGCCGCTGGCCTGGGGCAGGCTCTGGCAGAGCTGATGCTCCAGCCTCGGAGCTGTGCACCAGGGTCTGAGGAATGGGGGAGGACTCCTCCACTTGAGGAAAGCTCAAACCATCCAGCTGCTGCAGCTGAGGAGAACCAGCAGTGCCAGGAACATCTGCTCAGCCCCTCCTGGTCCAGGACCATGGCGAGGGTGCTGGCTCCAACCTGCTCTGCCTGGGCAGCATCCCGTCCCCCATCCTAACCCAAGGGTTTGGGACCCAAGACACAGGCAATCCACACCCAGCTCTTTCTGAAGCAGCTCTTTGCATGCTGCCACCAAAGGATTTCATCCCTGCTAGGGGCCTGGGAGCCCTGAGAGGCTAAGGGAAGGCTTCTGCTGCTTACCAAGAAACAGCAGCCCCTGAAAGATAACTACCAGATATACAATCTACATTTAAAAGTCGTATTCAGTCTTCCCTTATTACAGCTGCAACCCCCCGAGCCATCTAGCTCAGATAAAGTAACAAAGCTGCACTGCCAGTGATTGTAACTGAATGCAGTTAACCTTAAAAAAGACACTTTTACAAACAAAGCACTTTCAGCTGGATTTAAATTTTAGTTCTTGTACAAAGACTTAAGAACAGGTTCCTCCCCATTATTCAATTTAACAATAATAATAAAAACCTCCATGACAACTATAACAAAAAGACTTTGACAAAGCCTGAAACCTTTTTGATAATGAAACATACAATTTCCCTGTTTGAAGCATAATTCCCCAGAGAACATTTTTAAAAAGATATAGAAGAACTGTCGTTTGCAAATTGTTAATGTAAAGACCTGGGTACAAGAACAGCCCATGTAAAAAATAGACTTGGAGAAAAGCTAGAGAAAGACTAGTGGGTAGGAGAGCCTGGACAGCTTAAATGAAGAGTCTCATTAGGACAGTCTCAGGAGTCAATAAAAACTGCCAAAGTTGAAAAAGATTCACTAGGCTGCTGGGTTTAATTTTCGGTTAATTCAGAGATGGAGAGGTCACCCACAGCCAGTAGTCATCTGGTCTGGTTCCTGCAGTGCAGATGTGCTGGTAACCACCTTTGTTCTCTTGCCATCTCAGCATACCCTTTGTTGGATCATGACAGCTGCTCCCATTCCTTTTTTTTTAAATAAGTCTATAGCCACACATCTATAATGTGCTTTGAACATTAATTAAGAGCAGATCAAGTGTCATATAAGAGCCAGTAACACGCATTAATTAAGGTTAGCCCTGCTCTTACTCAATTCAAGTCTTGATCTTTCAAGTTTTCTCATCAATACCTTATCACCATAAAGCCAGAGAGGAATTAATGCACTGAGAGGATGTCAACTATCTGAAGAGGATCAAGCACTTGGGATGCTAAAACAACCAGCAGAAGTACTGGATCAGTGAACTAAATACAAGAGAGTCAAAAAGTGCAAAACCATCAAGGCGACAGGTCCACATGGCTCCACAGCTGAGGTCACTGAGGGGACTCCGGCATGGGAATTATCTTTACATGCTCTATTTCATACACCACAACTTTTCACCACGTAAGATTTTAATCGAATTTCAACAGCTATTTTTTGTACTGGTGAGCATTTTTAATTGGAGAGCATCTAAGAGGTTTCAGTGTGATCACATCTTAAATAAAGCGTATGAGCACATCTCTCTTTTTATCTAGAAGTTCTATCTGCTGTTTTTTCTACTGCAGCACTCCTGTCTCACCAGGACCTCATTGGTTAGACACATTACCAGCAAAGCTGTCAGCACAGCTCCCTAGAATAATGTTCTTGTCAACAAGGTGTGAATTTACAAACTCATTTGGAGAGACATAATGATAAAGTGCAAAGTGGGTGGAGGGGGGGAAATCAACTAATGAACCTGAGAAGTTCATTTTAACACAAGGAAGAAAAAAAATATGCTGGGATAAATTTGCCTCCTCTTAGGATCCATCCCAGCAGTGCCCAAGGTCTCAGTGGGCTGGATTTTCAGTGCTTTAGTGCTCAGCAGTTGATCCTGACATCGGTGAGCTGGTCCTACCAGAGCTCCAGCAGCACTCCCCCGCCTTTCAGAAGCTGCAAAAGCAAGGTTTTACTTCTGACACTTCAGGGATAAGGTTTCTCACGCAGAAGTTAAAGAGATCATTGATTCCCTTTGTACTGCCAAGAAAAAGGCTCTAATCCTCCTGCGGGCTGAGGTTAAGGCTCTCTCAGCTCTCCTCATCCCCATCGCCCGCGGCGCTTGCCCGAAGCTGCTTGGGCTGCAAGCACCAGCCAAGGCACAAACCACATTTCACCACAACTCTTCCCTCTGCCACTCTCTCGAAGCTGCTGCTGATACCATCTGATAACCAAAACCAATAATGGCAATGGTACTGCCTTGCCAACATGCACCTGAGCATTTCCAGCCTTCGGGAATCTGCTGGGAGGCTCAAGCCAACACAGGTCACGTTGGAGAGGCAGCAACGCTGGCAGAAAGGGATTAATCCGTCTTAAAAGTGGACTTTTAGGCTTTTTTTTTTTTGCAGAAGACACTTCACTTTATAAGTCTGTTACACTAGTGGCAGGGTTTATTTCCCTTCAAAGCTGTGGAAGAAAAAGGTGAGTTGATTATTTATGGGTAGATTAGTGTCCACGTCTGAAAGACAAGGAGGAAAATCCCAAAGTGAGGGCAATCTGTAATTCTGCTGACCAGTTCACTCCAGCCCATAAACTAGGTGTTTATGCACTGTAATTACAACCACGTTGAATGTTATACTGGCAATTAGAAGCCCCAGATGAGGTCAAAGCCTTGCTGGACAGCTTTCCAGGTACTTAGGGTGTCCTCCCAGTGAAGGATTTGTACACCACACATAAATTCTCTTGAGCTACACCCTGATTTCTGAGACAGAGAGTATTCTACCAGTCAAAAATAAACAACATCTTCCAAATATTTTTCATGTGTCAGTGATTCCTGAAATTAAGAAGAGCCTTTAAAAAGAAAAAAAGAGGTGAAATTCTTCATGGGTTTTGCATCTGCCAGTGCATTCAGGTTTAATAGTTCATACCAACATTGCCAGATGTTAAGGAAAACTGACTCCATCCCACCCAGCCCAGCTGTCAGCAGCCAAGCTAGGAGAAGTTCAAGTCTGAGGGAGTTTTTTTGCCAAATTAGAAATAAAAATAAATTTGATAAGGGGAGACATCCAAGAGCAGTGACACTGCTCCCACCTGCAGCTGGCTGCCCTGAGCCCTCCAGCCCAGCACGGCTCGAGGCCCATTAGGACCAATTCCCTCTGTCTGAGTGCTCTGTACCTTCAAGGTCCATTTTCTCCCTAGTTTCTATTTTTAAAATTGCTGTAGCTTATAGGAGTACTTTTCTCTGTGCAGTGACAGGCTGTCACTCGGCCTGAACATGCCCCTTCCCTGCCAGGAGTGTCCCAGGGAAGTCACCAAGCTCACAGAGACTTTCTTCCAGGCTGGCTGTGACACATTCTGCAGGGGTGTCACCGGGTCCTGCATCCTCTGCTGTCCCCACAGCTCAACTGGGGACAGCATGGGTGTCATGGAGTCAGCAAGGACAATGCAAAAGGACAAAAGTGAGAGGCAAAGCAGCACAGTTATTAAAATGGGGCCATTTTCTTTCATTATACAACTGGCATTTTTCATTTGTCTTCATGGAGCACATTAAAAAAGTAAAAATCTCAGTCAACAAATATGACAAAAAGATTCATGAACAGCACCAGCAGAGTTCAATTGAGAAAGATTGTGTTTTCTCCTGGCTCTGTGCTTAAATCATACTGCATTATTTTTGTTGTTTTTAATGTGTGCCATATTTATTATAATTTATGTGGTAAGGCTTCACCTGCTTTACAAAAACGGTAGGAAATACAGAGAGAAGTTTGCTAGTTCTGCTAGCTCAGTGGTACTTTTATTGTGGCACAAGGAAAAAAAAAAAACAAACAAACTTCATTTCATGAGCCCAATAGCATCTTATCTAAAATTCACCCTGGAGATTAGGATCAACTGTCAGACCAATTTTCCAGGCTGCTTAGGAGCTGAGTGAGGAACAGCAGAGGGAGGGGTGAGGGAGAAGCACACACACAATTGCTAAAAAATTCAATTTTAAAAAGTCGCAAAAGGGACAAACAAATCCGTATGTATAAATAAACATTGCATTAAAATGTATTAACTAATCAGGTAGTTTGCCCCACGGACCAGTTCATATTTTTGCTAAACCATTGCACTTTGTTTCATCATTCAGCACCATAGAAACACGGATTGGTTTGAGCTGCCAGGGACCTTTGAGTTGCAAAGTTCATTCAGTTCATGCATGGTCAGGGACCCCTCCCACAGCCCAGGGTGCCCCAAGCCCCATCCAACCTCCAGCACTGCCAGGGATGGGGCA
Source organism: Florisuga fusca (assembly GCA_038090715.1). Taxonomy (NCBI): domain Eukaryota; kingdom Metazoa; phylum Chordata; class Aves; order Apodiformes; family Trochilidae; genus Florisuga; species Florisuga fusca. The sequence goes on along the minus strand of JAAWXA010000016.1, from coordinate 20,010,478 downwards.
GCCACAGCTTCTTCTGGGGCTCAGCACCCTCAGAGGGAATTTCTTAATGCCTCATCTCAGTCTCCCCTCTTGCAGCTTGAAAGTGTTCCTCCTTATCCACTCCATCCCCTTCTAAAAGGTCCCTCTCCAGCTTTTTTTGCAGACCTCGTTGAGGTCCTGGAAGGTGCTTTAAGGTCTCCCAGAATAAGTTAAAAGCCTTAACTGTGGCACTTCACATGAACTCTAGATTTCATGGAGGTGCTAGGAGGCACCACAGAAAGACCTCACAGTGATGTGTTGACTCCCCAGGATTTCTCACCACACCAGAGTGATGAGAAGAGCAGGGGCACAGCACAGCTCAGGTACCTCCAGCACAAAGGTAGCTGGACAATGCCCATGTGGATACCCAATGATTATTTCACTAAGAGATGGATTTCTTGCAAGAGCTGCAGGAGCTTTGCTTGTCTCAAGCAGGAGATGCTACAGAAGAGTTCTCAGCCTCATTCCTCCCTTATTTCTGCTTGGAGGTATTTATTTACCTCTGCAATGTAAGAAGAGTCTTCCTGAGAAAACAAGCAGAGGGTCTGGGGGCTTCTTTAATAGCAATTTGATTCTCTAGCAAAATAGATTCCTGATAGGTGGGAAAAGTTCTATTTGTGATTTCTTTCATTTCTTTGTGGATTTAATGCCTTCTACAGCTTATCACAAATGACAGAAGTACTCCTAAAGATGAGGAGCTGCCTTCAGCCCCTCTGCTCCACAGCCTGCAGACCATCTCAGCCCGAGCTGGGTGATGGATCTCAGCATGTCACAGACCCAGCCCTGCAGCAGTCCTGGGTGGGCATCCTCCAGGCCCTGAAGAAGGACTTGATCTTTTCCAACCTTTATCATTCTTAGTCAAGTCATTCCTCCATGTCCACATCTCTGGTTCAGCTGACAGTGAGCACCAGCTGGAACTCCCCAAGGGCTCGTGCCATCACTGTTGCTGCAGGCAGATGGAAAATTAATTTTTTGGTGTCACCTTCCAGAATCCTGTGCAGGACATGAATCACTTTCCCTAGGACACTGACACTCCAGTATGGGAAATGTTCTTCAGCCTTGGCACAGCCATGGAGCTTGCAGTTCCCACAGACTTGCTGGGGAATCAAGACATCAAAATAGCCTTGCCTAATTTTGAAAATCCTTCCCTGTAGTAATGGCATAAGCACCTTAAAAAGATAATTGCCTTTACATTGGTAGGGCCCTGAGATTTTTCTCTTCTGCTGTCAGACAGAAAAACCAAAACCCACAGAAAGTCACCTAATTAATTTTTATTGTCAATATCATCTCTCTGCACTCAAGGACTACCACAAAATCACCTTCTTTAAAAATCCCTGGAACACCTCTGTTAGTGCTGGATTTTCTTTCTATAAAAAAGAACAACTTCCAGACAAATTTGAGCTGACAGTTTCCCTTTAACTTTTGATTTATTCCTGACAGGTTTTTATTAAACAGGATTTGGCTTTGATCCTACCTATCAGGACTCCACCTTGATGGGATCAGCATGGGGAACACCCCTGGGCCTTGGCTCTGCAGCAGCACAATGCCAGGGCACCAGCACAATTCCAGCTGCTGGGGATGCTCTTCCAGCTCTTAGGAACTCCCATGACATTGCACAGAGAATTCTTTAGCTTGGAGCCACCTGTGAGGTTAACCCACATCTTGGTTGTGCAATGCCCATACCCAGAGGGCACCTTAGAACATCTGATGGGCCAAAGAGCAGAGAAGTGGGGAACTCACCCCTTTCCCCAGGGAATAAAGAAATCCCAAAGAAAAGCCCAGCCTCAGCTGGTGCAAGCTGCTGAGCTCCACTTACATCCAACTTCACCCTAACCATATACATTTACTTTTTAAAATCAAATAAACTCAGCTATGCCCTTGGCCCTCACCAAGCAGGAACAGGGGGTTGGTGCCCCAGGAATCCCTGGTCCCAATGTATCCTCACCTACAGGGGACAGAAAATGCAAGAGAAACAGCAAGTGGGAAAGACAGGATAAGGAAGGTGACCTTAATAATGCTCCACAGGCCTTTATCAGCCCCATCTCATATGCAATAGGAGGGCTGGGAAGGTGAGGAGGTTCTGGCTGTTACAGCAAGGTCTGAACTTCAAAGTGAGCTGCAGCAAGCAGACACAGCCAGAATACATCTTACAGCACAAGAGGTGGTGATGGACCTGAGTGTCAGAGAAAACTCAAATGCTGAAGGCTGGAGATGAGGAGATCAATGGAGAATGTCACACAGTGAATACTAAACTCCGTGTTGTCCTTGAGATGTACAAGATACAGGCTGGCACGTGGGATTCCATCAAGTTGCCTTTGATTTATTTTTTTTTTTCACATGGAAATGAAATACTGAAGTACATGGGATACACTGTCAAAACTCCAGATGAGCATTAGAGATCTAGAAAACATCTACAGCCAGTTCAGCTCACCTGGGGACAAAAAGATGATTTTGTTCCACTTCCAAATTAGAGAGTATGTGCTTACACCTACTCTCAGTGCTCCAGGGAAGCATGTTACATGGAGCACTGTGCTACTGCGATTAAAATCAGTGGTCTCTGATGTCATGATTGAAAGCAAAAGCATTACCTAAGCTTTCCAAGCTCTGTTTATCAAGCAGGGGCATTTAGGGGGCAGCAAACACACGGATCTCCCAGAATAAATGGCCAAATTCATGGTGGAAAGGGAAGTTGCCATCAAAGCTCTTGTTGGTCTAGTCAGATTTCCTTTGGCAACAATAGGAATTTTATTAACCTGTGCTTTAATTTCAAGATTCATAAAAATAAATATGAGTGTTTTGGTTTTTGTTTTGTTTAAAAGATTTGTCACAGAAATAATATTTCTCTCAAAAAGGGAAATCGTGTCACTCTCAGCAGTGTGGTCAGAGCCCAGCCAGCAGCAGTGGCTGTCACCATGTGGGCTCCCAGAGCACCTCCCTGGTGTCAGGGTGGTTTCAGCACAATTCCATCAGCAGTGGCACAACTGGCACCTCTGCATCTCACAATCTGCACTTGATCTGTGGTCTTGTATTAAGGATCTCGTTTGTCATTGCTGCTGGAAGCAGAACTGCTGCAGTTCCTAAGGCTCAAATCCTCCCTCTTCTCAGAGAGGAATATTTCCTGCTGGCCCTGTCCTTTTGGTATATGGAACACACCCATAGCTGGGGACAACCATCCTGCAAAGAGGTCCCCTCTGGAATTCCTTCCAGAGCTGCAACACCTTTGCAAAGCAACTGCACTCAGTTTGTACTGTGTGCTGAATGCCATGCATGTAATTAGGAGGCTGAATTTAATGACATTGAAACAAATCTCCATTCTGATAGATGCATAATTACTGCTATTACAATATTTATGAAATAATAAATTTATTATAGAATCTTCCATACAGGAGCTTGCAGAAGGTTACTCCATGCAAATCCAATGGCAAAATGGCAGCAGAGAAAAACTTGCAAGGTACCAAATCTGAGCATCTCCATCAGAGGCAACACCGGCACAAAGTTGTCCTGAACCCTCTGTCACCTCCATCGAAGATACTGAAGAGAGATAATTGGGATTTTCAGTTCTTTAAGGGGCTATTGTGGAAGCAAACTTCACATGGGGTTATTGATTGTCTGGGTTTTGACACAGGTGCCTGGAAATGCACCCCTGGGAGGAGACAGAATTGAAAATAACCACTAGTAGCCATCCAGACCACTGTGAATGGAGGTTAACATCTGGAGCCTGAATCAGACTGAGATGGAGTTTCACAAGTCCCAGCTGAGTACACACTAACCTTGCAGATAAATCTCTTCCCCTGAAGCCTTCAAACCCTCTAATTTTTGTATCTCACTTCCAGCATCAAAGGAGAACAAAAGGAAGCTACAGAATGCACCCCGCGCTGCACTTAAGTGTCATAGCCTGCTGTGAAAGTACAGTCAAAACAAAGCCAGGAAAATTTCCAGTGAAGAGGATAAAAGCTGACTATTAAGAGGAAAAAAATATTCTTTCATGGAGGTTGTAGAATATTCTTCAGAAAAGTTTATAAAATAACTTAGCCTGGTGAGGTGGGTCCCACCTCAGCTGAGAGACCCCAGTGAGGATGGAGAACCACCCCTGAAGGAGCTGGTGGCCCCAGCCCAGAAACCTCTGCCCCCTGACAAAGGGAGGGGATCACCCAGGGGGGCTGGAGGGGGAGATGGAGGTGATGGCACCAGGACACAGGGATGCCCAAATCTGTCCAAGGAAACAGGTGGATCCCCCTCAGCTTGCAGCCTCCCCAGGGCCGGAGCATCCAAAGAAGATTGTGCTAATTGTGTGTTTCCATCTTCTGCAACCTTTGGGCTTATAGCCCTGTTTATGTACAGGCACTTTGCTACGGAAAGCTGGGATTAGGGACTTTGTATGGGATAGAAACAAACGGCTGCTAGGAAGCTCACGTGCCGGGCTCCATAGGAAGGGGAAATCTCCACCAAAGGGGATTTTGAGGAGACCTGAGTTTGCACCAGCCCACCTGAGGAGAACCTGGATCAGAGTAATTTTTCAGGACAGCTCTGGCTTCAGGTTTTGGCTTTGTCAGCAGTTGTTCTGCCCGCAAGTGAAAAGCCAAAAGCAGTTGTAAATCTGTAAGAGCAAGACCTGAGGGTGTAGCTACAGCAATCAGGGAGCATGGGGACCTCAGCAAAGCCAGGGACAGATTTTCTGCCTTTTGAATTGGAAGCAGTGAAGCAGCTCCAGCAAGGCATTGCCCTTGGGCTACAGGAGCAGCCCCAAGCCAGGTACCTGCTGTCTGACACCCTGACCTGGCTGTGTCCTCCCAGGGACTCCTCTGCCACCACCCCGGGCTGTGCACTCGACTGCTTCAAATGACAGAATGGGTCAAACCACTGGATCTAAATAGCAGCTAACATGAAATTTGAATACACATCAGTATTTGGGGACTTGTGTCAGCTGCTTTTTCTTTGCTGCTAAAATTTGCACCTTGCCCATCCCAATGCACCCACTTCAAACATGGACCGTGGAGATAAAACACTTTCTCTCTGCTTATCATTAGGCTGCTCCTTAACTGCAGTCTTTAAAGTTGCAAGGACTTTTCAAACCTCATACACCAGCAAAGCCCGTGCAAAATGCTGGATGGTAGAGCAGGTTTTGGTTGTGCATAATATCACCTGCAACTGGGAGACAACAGGATTTTAACACAGGAAACAAGAAAAAAAGCACATGTTGGAATTACACAGCAGCAAAGAACATCTTGCCACAGCAAATGTGGCCTTAGTTAACAGAAAAGCCCTTTTCTGATTAAGTAATACTCTGGTAAACTATAAAGTATGGTTTCCCTTACCTCGTTTCCCCTCACAGTGTCCTGAACTCACTTTCCAGGTAGGAACAGCCCAGCCCAAACCCAACCTGTTGACTGTGTTGGCTCAATGCCTTTGCAGTAGCCCTGTCCAACTAAAACACATCTTTTCCCTATTAATCACACACCATTGATTCTTCTGAGCCCTGACATCATCATGATGTGAGACAGACAAAATCAAAAAGCCAAGCAAGGAGGTGACACAGGGCACAGTGACAGCCACGGAATGCAGAGGAGCAGAGGTGTGCTCCATGCCCTCCTCACCCAGCATGGCCAGCCTCTGGTGCCTGCCCTCCTCCTCCCACCCTTACTTCTCAGCAAGACAGTAAAAGACAGGTCACTGATGTTTACAGCATAAACAACTAAAAAAACCAATATTTATATATAGCAAGTATACATATTTCTATATATAAACCACCCACCTACATAACCACATCATAGGCATCAAGCAGACCCATCATCAGAATGCAACCTTGCAACCTCAGACTGCTCCTGACTGTCCCACACCAGTCTAGACAATTCCTTTAACAAAACCAGAGCTAACTGATGTGCTCCACGTGTCCAAATGCTTTATCTGGGCCAGCCCAGGCGTGTGGCACTCGGGAGGGAACATCTCCCAAGTCTGCCTCCTCTCCCCATGTCAGTCAGAAGCCAGGGAGTGGGAACACTCAAGGCACCACCTCTGATCAGGGCACTGCTCAACCCAAACATGTGCCACATCAGCCTCCACTGGGCCCTCTGTGCAGGGGCAGCACTGTGGCCTGTAAACTCAAGAGCTTTTAGACCATTGCCAACATATTAACTGCTCACTACAAGTCTCTCTTCCTGCCATGGTACAGAGTGACTGTGCACAAGGGACCAGTGGCCTGGGACAGGGCTACCATCTTTTAGTGATCTGCAACAGGACAAGGCTTTCATCTCAGATTATTCAGAATACCTCCACTGCCTTCAGCAGAAGGGCTTTAGAGGACTTTGTGAATCATTGGTAATGAGGAAGGCTTTTAGAAATAGTTGTTTTTCTTCAGATTTCTCTCTGTCTGGGTACCCACTCCACCACACTAATGACCTGACTATATTGGATTCCATGCTCTCCAAACAACCTTAATTACATGCTTCATATCTTCTGATATGATGATAAAATTCATCCTAGTCCTGTGCCTGGGACAGTCAGCATTGTCACTCATCGAGATTAATTTGAATATCACTATAAACAGAAATAACAACATCTGATATTATGGAGCAGAGTTTTGCGTTGGGTGGTTTTAATGCCTCCAAACAAAACTCATTTAGTAGAATAAAATACAGACCATAACTCTCACAGTTTTACAGTATTAGCGTCGTGAGATTCAAAACCAGATCAATGTTTCTTTCATAAAAATTAATGCCTTGAAATGATCCCTCCATTTGTCATTCCAAAGAGGTCACCTTATCTCAAAGAGTACCCTGGGAACTGCACAAATGTACGTGCTGCATCTTTGCTTTCAGCACACAAACTGACACCTTGCAGCATCCCCCTGCCTGCCCTCCAAGCCAGCCCCAAGCAGCTGCTACTCCTCTGCTCCCAGAAGCACCACCATCCCTCCCTCTCCCTCTCCATGGGCAAGCAGCCCACCCTCCCAGAGCCACTCTTCCACTCTTTGCAGTCCTTCTACCCAGTGTCTACAGGGAGAGGCTGGAACATAGATGAAGAGGGGAGATCATTGCTAGTATTGAATTTTGCCTTGTTGAGAAAATATTTTTTACTTCCAAACCCCCACGGCCCAGAAAAATATATTCATAGCTCTGCCCATTAGTAACTCCGCATAGAAACACGTGAATTCTGGAAGCCAGGGTTTTTTCTTTACTTTTGATTCACACAGAAGAAGGAATCAAGGTTCCACATCTGTTATCTGCAGCCCAACATTGCAACCCCCAGAGAGCGGCACCGCACGGCACGGCTCAGCTTGGTGACACCTGGGAGGTGCATCAGTAGCAACAAGGACAAATATTTAGGGGCTGATGAAAGTGAAAGCTTGCTGAGAAACACAAAAGCCATTTTTTGAAAAGAGGCCAAGAATCATAGTTTACTGTTTCTTATTTTTAGCTTTTTGATAAATTCTCTATGTGAGTTTAACTGAAAAATGTATAGTTTCCTTGGAATAGCTTTCAGAAAATGAATCATCACTCCACTTGACAAAACCAGGATTGTCTGATTAAAAGTTTGAAGAGGAAAATGCAATAAACTGATAATGAGTTCAAAATATATTAGCATCTAGAGAAAAATAGTGCTAAAGTATGTTTGTTTCCTTCCCAAACACCAGCAATCACCCCCTGGCAGGTACATTGCAGTCAATTAAATTGGCCATTTACCACCAGCTCATTAAGTCAAGTTCAGCAGGAGGGGGCTCAGCAGGAGTCTTTGGCTTTGCACCCAGAACCTACACAAATGGAAACCTTTGGGCCTATATCCCATATGCCTGTGGGAAACTAATGAGAGAAAGAGAGGAACAATCAGTCTGCAAATGCTTCTGCTCCAGAGTGAGGGAGCTTATAGGAACTGATCAGATGAGCAGCACAAAGTAATTAAAAACCCAGACACTTAAAAGAAACATCTCTTAAAATCACGCTGTCACACATTTATCCTTTTTCCCCATGCTGCCAATAATCCAGGTGGAACAGACAGTGCTGGCTGCCCAGAGCCACAGTGATTCCCTCCAGGCAGAAGCTGGGGCAGAACCCCCATCTCCACCCCCAGCCTGTTGCTGTGCAGAGGAGATCCTTGCTCCCAGTGAGTGCCCTGGAAAACCCACACCCTTTGCTAAGGAAAAAGCTGCACTTTTAATCTGCATTCTTTTCCACTTCTTCTGCTTCCTCCGTGCGCAGAGTAGAAGGCAGGACTGCACCTTTCATCTGCCTCATGCAGCACGAAGGTGCCTGCAGAAGGAAATCCAACCAACAGCCCCAAGGGACATGCAGCTCCACACTCAGCCCACTCAGTCCCAGCCTCATTGTGCTCCTCTATCCCGTGCTGGTTTCTAAGTTCCCTGAAGAGGCTTGGTAGTGCACCCTGGGGGACACCAGAACCATCCCTGATAAAAGCAAAAAGGTATTGAGATAAGAAAGGAGGATTGTTGACTGTGTAAAATCACATTCACTGGGGACAGAAACCTGAAGCAGTAATTAGTTCGTTATTAAAGCTTGTAATGAGAAATCTGCAGTTCTAAGGGAGTCGAAAAATTAGTCTTCCACTATACAGAAAAGAAAATAATGTGCTATTTTTCCATACTGCACGGTTCTACTCCCAGAAAATATGAAACAGATGAACCATTTGGCAATATTTTTTTTCTCAGCACAGTCATTGAATTTCATGGGGTTAAATTCGTAAGGGAAGTTATAAAACTGTGAAGTAACCATGTTTTTCACAATGCAAAACTAGCAACCTAAAAACATACTGCTTTGAGCTCCCTGATGCATTACAAAACGGCTTTCCAAAATTGTTTTGGTTTTATTTTTAGAACAGATATTTAATTTACAATCGGCATATTATTTATTGCCTGCCTCTCATAGAAGGCTGCTTTGAAGAAGTCACTCTATTTGACGTACTTGAATATTTATGCATTTCTATCTCCACGGTCCAGCACACAGGAGATTATCCCGTCTGTTGCAACCCCCCCAGGCCCTGCAGCACAGCCCCAGCCCCACTGTGCCAGGCAGCTGACCTGCCCCTCACCCCCCTCTCCCAAAGCCCTCCCCTTCCAGAAGGGATGGGCCCAGACCCTGGAGCAGAAGAGGTCACAACCACGGAGGGATGGAGCCAGCAAGGGCTTTCTGACAGCACTCCTGCCAGCGTTCTCAGCCCTGCTTTGGAAGAGGATGGAGTTAAATAATCCAGAGGCAAAGCAGAGCCTCCAGCCAGAAGCATCCCTGGCTCCAGCCCCACCAAGGCACCACCACCAACTGGAGACGGCTCGTCTGGCTTCTCTTCAAAAGGCAATCAAACATTCAGCCGGGCAGGGGGTATAACTTGGGACCTTGGTGGGCAGCTGGGATGCTCCTGCACTGAACAATTCACGGAAGATCCCACAAAAAGTCCACAGCAGTGACAGATGCTGCAGGCAGGGGTGAAGCTGCCGCCTCCTCCCTCCAAGCCCCGCGCTTCTGCAGGCACCTGCATCTTTCATGAGAGGATGCATCTTCCCAAATCACCACAAGTTCTTGTCCTTAGGAGACAGGCTGCCCTCATTGGCAGTGCCTGTGCCCGTCTCCCACGCAGCCACGCATCCCGGGTGACTCATGGAGCACTGACCCCTCTGACTACACCTCAGCCCCCACAGCCCCGGAGACAAGGGCAGACAGAGCCAGGGTGACAGCAGCTGGGCCATCCCACGGCTCCGGGGGAAACCCTCCCACCCCAACTTGTCCCATCGCCACCTTTTATCACTGGGGCAAGGCAGGGAGAGGTGGGAAGAGGCATGCAGAGGCGGGAGGGATTTTTCCTTTCATCACACAAGAAAAAGCCCAAGCCTCCTGTAGGTCCTTGCATCATTCTGTACCAAAGGAAAGCTCCTACAAAGCTTCAAACAGCAACGACATGGATGGATTCCAGCCAGAGGACCCCAGCTTTCCCCTGCTGACCCACCTGTGGCATCACCCGGAGGTGTTCCCTAAGCTCTGGGCTGGATTGGGAGCAAGCAGGTGATCTGCATGGAGAGACACCATCACTCAGCATGCAGATAGGAAGATGAAGAGCCCAGATCTTACCCCTCCTGCAGAGAAAGCCCCTTCAGCACCAGCAGCTGGCTGAGGAAACCCCACAGTGCTCTATATAGCTTATACATATATATATATATATTCCCCCTACATTAAGGCAGAGTGCAAATGCTTCTCTTCCAAGATACTGTCAGGAATGTAAACACCAGTAAGGTTTCTTTGCAGAAGCCTCTACAGATGGAAAGAATTCTAATCTACAAAATGTTAGGGGAAAAAACAGTATGAGCAGAAAAATAGGTGCTGGAAAGCTATTCACCCACCCTCACCACTTGCTACAGCTGGTAAAGCCTACAGTGTCCCATGAGAAGCAAGCTGGCTGCAACAGCTGATGCGTTTGACAAAGTATTTAGGCTAATAAGGGATTTTTTTGTTAATTGGTGTTTTTCTTTCCAATTACTTACCAATTCTCACCCACCCCAACAACCCATTGGTTGCTCAATAGATCCGGATCTCTTCCTCTCCCAAAATAGTTCTCTCAGTCTTTTCTCTCTGGCTAAGACATGTCCTGAACTACGTTTTGAAGGAGGAGAGGACAATAAGGAACAGTTTTATTGCATGAAAATCTGCTTAAAGGAGGCAGAACTGAGCTGTGGGATACATATTCAGGAAAAATCTCTCTCAGCCTGTGCCAGCTACTGCTTTCTGACTGATTTGGTTAAAAAGTGGTTTGGAACAGCTGCTTAGTCACAATGCATTAAAATGTTCAGGCTTACACAAAATATCTCTACATGCAGAAACTGCTCAGATGTCTTAATGAACACTCCATTATGCAACAGAGCCCCAGAGATTTTGCAGGTGTTGAGCCATTATCCAAAAGGTGCCCGAGATTTCCTTCTGGGCCAGATCTCAGTATGGAGTGCCCAGGATTTGCTCTTGAATGAGCTTCAGCATAAACCAGTGGGCTAATTCCTACCAGCCTGCTGGTGGAAGCCTTCAGCAGCTAAGCCTCTGCTGAACCAGTACTTCAGCAGAACTTCAGCACTGCTCGCATCCCTCCAACCTTTGCATCCCTTCCAGCTCAAGCAGAACATGAGATCATCTGTTTTGCAGCCTGGGAAGGAGCGGTTTGCAACGCCAAGAAGTCTCAAACAGAAAGAAGTACAGTGCACCTAAGGATGCCAGGCTTGCTGGTACCCCCCAGCTGGGCTGCTCTCTCCCTCCCTTGGTCTCATTTCATCACGAAGACCCGTGTGTTAAAGCCACACAAAAACAGTCAGAGATTCAGCACGCCGTGGAATCCAGAAACAATACAATTCGCATTTTAATTTGCCAAAAGTGGGGGAGGCCAGCAAGGAGGGAAAAAAAAAAACAAACCAAAAAAGAAAAAAAAGAAAAAAAAAAAAAAACGAAAAAAAACCCCACCAAAAAACCCCCCAAATTCAACAGATCCTTAATGTTCTCTTTCAGGAAAATGGATAGGACCAATCCCAGCTGGGCAGTGCAAAGGGCAGCGATGGGAGAAGGTGCAGCACATCGCTCCGTGGGTCTTGCGTGGCACTGCCAGCCAGATGGGAATAAGGAGCAACGATGGCTGCTGACAGCAAAGTGGATTTGCCGTGGTAAACCTCACAAGTTTCCAGCTGGGAAAAGCGGGGGTTCTCTCCACCCGCTGCACAAAAATAAAAATAAACCCCATCACCATCACCACCTTCCTGATGCGAAGGCGTAGGATAAGGAAGCGAGAAACTCCGCTGCTCACGATGCATCTGGTGGCGGTTCTGTCACTCTCACTGCACCCGCGATTACTGCCGGGCCCCGGCTTCACCCGAGGGGATCCCCACACCCCCGGGGACATTCCCGCCC
>JAAWXA010000016.1:19963538-19997008 GCA_038090715.1 Florisuga fusca | reverse complement strand
TCTCTCCCCCCTCCTTCTCATCCCCCCTCCTCCTCATCCCCCTCTCCTCATCATCCTCTCGCTCCTTCTCCGGGCAGCGGGGGGAGGTGGGCAGCACGGCGGGATCCCCGTCCCCCTCCATCCCTCCCCTGCCCAAGCCTGCCCCGTGCAGGAGCATTCTCTCCAGCCTATTGCATCAAAACCCCAGTAATCCAGATTTTTGACATAGAAAAGAGATCCACCTCCCCGCTAAGGTGGATACCAATGGAGCCGGTGAGGAGGAGGAGGAGTTTGGATGTAACCAGATACTCCCAAAACTGAAGTAACGCGGCTGACGTTGTTCTATTTTAAGATCTCCAGACCCATTTTTGTTCAGGACACCCAGATTCTCGAGGGAACATCCTGGTTTTGTCCCTTTCATCCCAAAACTATACTATCCAAGGAGGCAGCACCTGTTGCCAGTCCCTGCCCTGTTCCATTCCCAATGCAAGAGTAATACAAACTGCATCTGCTTCCCACCACCACACCAAGCATGTTTTTTGAAGGCAGCCTTTAATTCCTCCTCTGTAAATACCAGGTCAGCTACAGCTGGTGCTCATCCTTTGGGCTCCTACCCACACTGGCCCAGCAGCATTCAATATGTATATGTGAGCCCCAGCCCTGCAGTGTCACTCATTAAGGGCCAGCTATAATGACTGCTTCATTTCCAACACATTATATTTCACTGAAGTCAGAGTAGCACAATTGTTACTGTCCTAATGGTATAAAACGTCAGAAAAACTGATGGCTTTTATCTGTGTCAGCCTGGCCAAATCTCTCACCAGACTGAAATGTTGCAGAGTGTCTGGCAGACACAAATGAGTGGCTTCACTGGTCAGGTCTTGACTGAGATGGAGTTGGCTGGAGGTTAGTGAAACATCTTCCAACAATTATCAAGGCATTTTACCACCTTAAAAGCTCTGTATTTCTTATATTTTGTCCTTGTCATATTTTTTTTTTTCCCCTTGTGCATCGTCTCTCTGTGTCTGCTTTTATTGGGCAGCAGTTGTTTCCAAACTGGTGCTACTCACATACCACCACCAGGGAAGTCATATACATGTTCCTTGGTGACAGGGGACATTTGGAGAGTGGCAGCAGGACCGGACAGGCATGGCAGGTCAAAGGATTTTGCAGTAGGGCCAGGGTATAACAAGCATAAACAACAATAAAAGCAGCTGGAGTTCTCCACTAGAAATTATAATTTTTGGGCTTGGGACCAAAATTGTGTTTTTCTATGGACTGAAACCATCATAAGAGATTATTGCACTGCAATGTGGGTACTGTGCAATCATGGTTTGTGCCATCACCCAGGCCTTGTTGTTAATCATTTTTGCTCCTCAGTGGGTGCAAGCACAGCCAGACTTCCCTGACACCCCTGCACCAACCCAGCACCAACCTGAGAAGGGAATTTCATCTCTAGGACTGGGCACACCCATGCTGGGTTGGGGGTATCACAGATGCTGGTGGCTTGGCTGCTGCCTCCCCCAGCCCCAGGGGCAGACTCCAACTCCTGTTCCAGTCTTTGCCAGTCGAGCTGCACCCCAACCTGTGCCCATTTCCCCCCCCAGATCTCAACTCTTTACACCCCTCTGTAAAGAGTAAACTCTGTGCAGTGTGATTTCCTCCCCAGCTGCTCCTTGGTACCATCAGCTCCATCCCTCTTCTACACCTGAACTCTGCAGTCACAACATGAGCTCTTCAGCATTTATTTACCTCCTGCCCACTTAAAGCTTCTCCTGGAGAACCTTTGATGTGTTTATTAATATTAAAAGGTCTGACTCTAGTGGCTGTAGAGAGGAGTTTGCAAGCATGACTCAAGTTTGCCTTAAGTGCTCAAGATTCAGAAAGGATGTCAATAGAAATAATATTTTCTAAAAAACCTCCCTGTTCTGCAGGAAGCTGCCTCATGGATTTGAAAGCTTCCTGGTTCAGAGTTTGGGTTTGGGTTTGTTGTTTTTTTTCCTTTTGGCATATCTGTAGTGACAGTCAATATGTTTATCTTCTCAAAATTACAGCAAACCCATCTGCTGCCTGCTTCATCCTCCTTTTCCTCACACCTTGGTTTACCTAAAAAATGAGTCTGCATATTCAGCACCAGAGTCCCAAGGGAATGTGGAAAATGGCAGAGCTGATCAAGGCAGAGCCTGGGTCCCTCCTAGCCCAGTACCTTGTCTGGGAAAAGCAGCAGACGTGTCAGAAGAAAAGGCAGGAGCTCTGCAGTGTGCAGATGGCTTTAATCTGCTCCTACCATAAGTCTCATCCTGGTCTCTCGTATATAGAAATTGGTTTAAGCCCTGCAGCATGAAAAATTATTCTAATTACATTACAAATATTGATACAGTTAATCATCATTCTGGATATTCTTGACATCCATGAAAGTGGCCAGTCCCTCTCCCACTTTTGCTAAGTACTTGGCTCCAGTGGCCTCCCATGGTAGAGAGTGCCACTGTTTAATTGGACATCACCTGAAAGAAAAAAATAAAATCTGTTTATCAGTTTTCAATTTCCTGCTCTTTAACTCTTAAAATAGCCAGTAATCTCCCTTTCATCATACCTGATCTCCATCCACTATGTGCAGTCAGCTACCTACGTGCAGTCTGGCCCTCTCAGACAAGATACTAAATATAATAGAGCCCGTGCATCTGTCACTGCCATACTTTACTCTGAAGAAGGCATTTTCATTTTGGGTTGGATTCCTGACTCCCAGGAGGTGAGACAACACTGCCTGAACCCCACCACGAGCAGGTCCCACCTGCACTGCCTGACAGCCTGAAAAAGTCCTGTCCTCCCTTACAGCCCACCAGAACAGCTACACTGAGAGGATTCAACAACCACCTCCTAAGCAAAAATGAGATTGTGGCCACAAAAACCAGAACTCCCCCACTCCTGAAGCCACCCAAAGGGAGAACCCCCAGTTACAACTGCATGCTTCCCATGCTCTGTCTTCCCCCGAGAGGGTTTGCCCTACAAAATTAAACTTCACCCAAAACAAAACAAAACAAAACAAACAAAATAACCACAAAATAAAAACAAAAAAACAAAAACAAACAAACAAACAAACAAACAAAAAAAGACAAATCAAACCCACCCTGCCAGCCTGTTCTTTTCAGCATGAGGATTTGTTTAGAAGTAAACAGTGGTTTAATACATCCAAAAGAGCATTCCAAAACCATTCCTGAACTCGCCTGTCAAATAAGATGGTGGATTCAGCCAAACTGCCACTGGCTGAGCCAAGACTGTGCCATCAAGGATTCAGCTTCGTGGCTGGCATCTGCCAGGGGAGGGACACGATCTCCAGCAGCACAGGAGGGTCTTACCCCAGCTACTTCCAAAGCTGCTGTACCATTAAATGTTGCTTTCACGTGGGCAACTGGCAGGGCCAACACCCCAGCGAGCCACAGCAGGCCAGTGGCAGCAAAGGAAGGAGCAGGGGGTGAGCAGGAAGGTGAAATGAAACAACATTTGACATTTGGTACCTTGGCACGCTGCTGCCTCACACAGTTGGAGGTCATTGCCAACCACTGTCGTGGACATGGTACAAGAAATTAATTTGTTGGGTGAGGTCAGTGTTGGGAGAGCAGCCAGAGCTGCTGCTTAGCTGGCATTCAGAAAATAATGAATTTTTGGAGCAGAGTCCAGTGAAAAGCTCTGGTCCTTAACTCGGTGCTTTGCTGTTGCTGTTTACAAAGAGAAGGTGTCAGTGTGGCTCTGGCTAACAGGGAGGACAGGGGACAGCAAATTCTCTTCCAGGACACAGTAGTTTGGTAATCTTGATAGAACTTAATATTAGATAAAAAAATATATGTTGTGTTTATATTTTATTGTAAATTATTAAACAACACCTTATTAAAATATATTCTAAATGCCAAACAAATTACAATTTATAGTATATTGGACTTGGTGATCTCTTGAGGTCCCTTCCAGCCCCTAACATTCTATGGTTCCATGATATCAGGAGTTAATAAATATAAAATATGCACTGTGGATTGCTCCCAAGTCTACAGAAAAAAAAATTAAATTATCCTTTATGCTAGAACATGAAATATCTGTGCCTCACTCTTAGTTACACTCGTGTGACCACACGCCAAGGCAGAGCAGTGCAGCTCTGGAGGGAAACTGTTCTCTTCTGCTGACGCTTGTAAGGATCCACAAATCCCACACGGAGTTATTTTCCATTTTCAGCCAGCTCCTGGGTCCTGCCAGCCTGCAGGGGCTGTGACTGCTTAAAAAAAAGGAAAAGGCTCCTGCAGGACAGGAGGTGAAGGCGATCTGCTCCAAGCCTTGGCAGAGCAGTTTCCCTCCCCACGCCGTGCTGGCAGATGCCACCAGCAGGAGGGACCCCGGGGATGACATAGCTCAAGGGTCCCCACGGTGCAGCCTCCTGGGGACACCTCCCCGGCACCCCAGCTGCTCCTGTCCCACCAGCACAGGGCTGGAGCCCTCACCTGCCCTTCTGATGACGGTGTCACATCCCTGGGGTGATGGTGTCACATCCCTGGGTCCTTTCCCAGCCACTCCACTCCCCCGTGGGGAGGGATGTGCCTTGGCGTGGGGACAGGGGAGTGCTCACCAAGTGACCACCAAGGGATGAACCTTCCCCAAGTTGCTGGGGAAGCAGCAGTGCTCAGCACTAAAGGAGCAGCTCTGACAGAAGGTGCCAGCGTGCAGTAAGAGCCACAATGCTTATTTTTATCATTGCTTACACTGAGGTATCTCATACCCCGCAGATTAGGAGCTCAGTGTACTCAGAAAGATCATTTTGATAACATCTAAAAAAATTTTTAAAAAAATCTCACTGTAGGTTTTTACAACTGCAGAGATGATGAATTTTGTAATGTTCATCAATCCAGGTTATTTCTGTCAAAAACCAGCAGACTAATATGCAGAACCTGCAGGATAACCAGGGGAAAACATTGTCAACAAGTCTTGGGCTCATTATCTGAATTCGTTTAGTTTTTCAAGCCACAATTGTTTTCACCAGGAAGACACTTTCAGAAACAACCAAAACATTTGGTATTTTATGAACACCAGCACACCTGCAATTTTAAAGCCAAACTTCCTATACTTTGAGAACAACAACAAAAAAGATTATGCCACAATCCCATCTGTGTAGCAGATGTTTAGAAGAGGAGTCCCAGTGCAGGGGTTGGGTACCCCCATCCCACTGCCAGGGAGGGCAAAGGCAGCAGGGGAGCAAAGCCCTTGAGGTGGAGTTGTGAGTCAGTTCTGAGCAGTTCCCACTTTCTACAGGAACTGCCACTAGTTTACTCACCTCTGCCTTCCCTACAGAGGGAAACGTGAGGCATCAGTCCCTGTCCCCACCTTTGAAAGCCATCCAAACATCTGAGAGGGACAGAGCAACCAATACCTGGGACACACTTTAAAACTGCTCCTTTGAGATCACAAGTATCTCAGAGGCAGCTCTGTCAGGTGGGCACTCCAGCCAAAGCACCAAAATCACTGCAAGCCACAGAGAACAAGATTTTTTTTTCTTTTCAAACCATTATTATTCTCTCAGTTTCTGGTTTACTAGGAATATTTTGATTCTCTTAGTACTTGGAATGTCTCCTCCATTGCTGAATTTAAAAATGAAGAAATTGCCCATTCAGGATAATTAATTAAGTTGGCTTTCCCACAATAATAACAGCTCTATGCTGGCAGACCATGAACAAACCTAGTCAGCATGGGCAGGTTCCCTCCTCCTGACTCTCTGGAGTTTCTCCATTGCAAGAACCCTCCTCCTCCCAGCCCTCTGTTGGAGTGTTTCCCCCCAAAATTCATGACACCTACTTCAAAAGCAACGTTAACAGAAGCAGAATCCAGCCCTGAAAGTGCCAGAACCATCATCCCTCCATCAGCCCCTTCCACACACTAGGATGGAGCCTTTAATGGAAAGCTCAGACACCTCTTGGTTTGCTGCTGAGCCCCCAGCCAGCTGCCCTTTTATTTGGCAGTGAGATGTGCAGAACTGTGCATGGGTTACCTGATGGATGACTTGGCCCGTGTAAAACACAAGTCAGAAAAGTTTTGTGAAGAACTTCCAGAGGTTTCTGAGCCCACCCGATGGTTCACATCAGAATTAAGGTCTCAGGTGCCAAGTCAGACCCACCATGCACTGGTCTCTGGGAACTCACTGGACTGGGAACTTTTCTCTGAAGTCAATTATTTTTATCCAAATGAAGAGAGGGGGCTTCCCACAGAGAAGAAAACCACGCGAGCCATTTGCTAAACGTTGTTGTTTATTTTAACAGAGTTACAGAAAATTCGATTTGAGGAAAAGAAGCAAACCCCCCCCTCACCTCCCCCAGAGGGGCTGCTGAGTGGCTTCCCCTTTGGAAGGGCTCACCCCAGAGCTAGCAGCCAGCCATGGAAGCCCTGCCTGCCTGAGCTGATCCCACACCACCAGCTCCCAGGGAGTCCCCACTGATCAAGGTGCAATGATATCCAACTCTCCCTCAGCTGGCACTCTGCCTAATTAGTCCTGACAGATCTTAATGAATCATTGAGAAGAGGAGCTAAGCACGCAGCAACGCAAGCAGCAAGAACCTTATGGAATTCTCCCCACTTCAGGGGCTGCAGAAATTGAGTCACGAGATTATTTTGGAAAATTTTGATGACAGAAATCAGGAGTGCTCTTTGTAAACTGGGTTTGAAATTGCACTGAAGGTCTCTTCGTGGCAGTGCACTTGTTACAAGAGTGCAGAGCTTTTCCCCATCAATTTCACTGATTTATTATTTATCATCTCTCCCCACTCCTTTTGTAGCAAGTCTGGTCTATGTAAGGTTCTATCCCTCTGCACAACAACAACAAACAGGCAAAACTCATTGACAGTCTGGTCTCCCCAGCTCTCCACCAGCTTCTTTTCTGTTGCTGTGGGCTTACACTATAGATTTTTACTTTTCTTCATTTGCTTTGCTAGACTGAGTATTAGACAGTCAGGACTTTCCCATCTTCTTGTTACTTGATCATGACTTTATTGAAATGCCCAATTAAACTGAATCTTTTCCTCAGCTTCACCTCTATCAACATTCACCCTGTCTTTTCTCCATCTTTCTCTCCTGTGTCCTGAATGCACTTTTAATCAAGATGTACCCCAGGTTGTGCTCATAACAGAGCCTCAGCTACTGAGATTTCCACACCCGGGCCAGCAGCCTCACAGCCTCAGAGTGCTCTGTCATCAAGAGTTGCTGCTTTTTCCATGGAAAAAAGCATTTTTAAAAACTGACTGGAAATGTCTCGCTCACCCATGAGCAACTCTGACAATAGATTGTTTTTTAGTATGTTTTGCTATTGTAATTACTTAGAGAGGAATTTTTATTTTTTTTTTCAAATCTCATTTAGGGATTTGGAAAACACAGGTGCTAAGTTTCCTCCCTCAGGAAATCCTGGGTTAATAGGATTGGTTACTTGAGCTAAATGAGTATGGAAAGGAACCCAAAATAACTTGGAGTCACTGCAGAACAAAGCCCAAAATGCCTGTTAAAAACCCCCTCCTTGTCCAGAGCAGCAGGAGATGTGGCTGCTCTAATGAGGTCCTGGGGCCAGGGCTGGCAGCAGCACTCTCAGAGGGGGCAGACTCCTCTCTGGAAGTAGGTGAACTACTTAGAGCTGAGGAGGACAGCCAGGTGGGCTGATCCACTTCCACTGAGGTCAATGAAAACTCATTAATTTAAAGGATTGGACCATTAATTTGAGAGCTATTGACAGAGCAGTGGGAGCAGGGCTGCAGAATTAATGCAGGGACAGAGGACATCCTTGCAGGCTGTGAATCCCATTGCTGGGTACAAGTAGAACCAGGTTAAACCCCTTAAACAGGAGATCAACTGGGCTAAGAAGTGATATGAGAAGGCTCTGTGTGCATATCAATACTTTTACACTTATGAGAAAACTAATTTTATCCTCAATTAGCTCAAACTGATAAGTTTGCTGTCACCGGTGCAGTGCCACAGGATTCAAGAGGGGCCCTGGCTCAAAACCTTTGCAGAATTCCCAGCCAGCCTGTGGGTATTCTGGTGATCCAGTGAAGAAGCAGCTATTGTTAACCAGAAGCTGAGTGGAAGAGGTACAAACAGTTGGGAAAAGGCTTTTGGTTAAAAATGGACACTGAGTCGTGTCTGTGTGTACCTGCCACCTCCCCACTTGCTGGGAATACAGATTTTTTGGATGATTTAAGTGAACCCAAACCTTTTGTCTGACCCAAGCCAAACATTCTGGATAAACATTCTCAGTGCTTTTACTATGATTTTTTTTATAATGAAATTGAAACAAATACTGTTATTTCTTAGAATTATTAGGGCATTCTGTCAAAAAAAATGATGCTGGGGATGCTGCTGAGCCCATCTCCCAAGTCATTTAGCCAAAGAGAATCCATTTTCCTCACTTCAAAACTACACCCCAGTGAAAAGCAGCACATGGCAAATTATAAAATCATTTTGGTTGGAAAAGAGCTTTGAGATGATCAAGTCCAACCATTCCCCCAGCAGTGCCAAGGCCACCACTGCCCCAGGTCCCTCAGCACCACAACTCCAGGGCTTTGAAACCCCTCCAGGGATGGGGACTCCCCCCTTGCCCTGGGGAGCCTGGGCCAGGGCCTGACACCCTTTTGAGGAATGGGGAGAGTGGGAGGTTTGTGCCTAAGCCCAAGCTCCAGGAGGCTGTTCCTGCTGCACCTCTCCCTGGCAGCTCCATCACTCCAACACACACCATCTCCCTCGGGGCACAGGAGCACAGCAAAAGTGTCAACCCTTCTCTCAGTTTCTTCTTTGTAACGGTGATTAAATATTGAGGCGGTAGGGCAAAACACCAGATTTCATACCCTCCTTTTCCCAGCGTGGACACAGATGAACAGCAGTGCTCACCTTTGGAATGACTTCGTGCCGAACGGCTCCAGCAAGGATTATTTTATTGTGATGTGCACAGCTGAAAACCAAATCTGATACAGATACTGGATCAAACCTCATTCTCCCTGGCAATCTAATTTTATCCTGACATGTTGATTGCCTGCTCTTCATCTGCAGTTGCTGTCCCAACGGGTGCTAAGTGAGAGAAGCTGTATTACTATTATTTTTTTTTCCATAAGAAATGACATGAAATGCATTCAGAAGAACACACAAGAACAATGTGGGGTTTGTTATTCACAAGACAGCTTTCAGAAGGGAGAAACTGGGAGCTGAGATTTTTGAGGGCTTCCACATAAATGTGGATGGTAGAAAATAGGATGGGATTTCTGGGGTGTATGGAGCCACCCCAAGAGCAGGGAACTGGGGCACGTGGGGCCTTTTGAAAACCCCTCTGCTCTGCCATCAGGTGGGAAACACTGACCCTCTGGACAAGCTGGGCCCCTGACACATGCCATCTATGGACAAATGACGTTTGTTAGGAACCCACAGCTCACAGACCAAGCAAATTGGAACCTGAAATTCAGGCACAGATTTTACTCAGGGATTTTGGATTCTCGTTCTCAAGCAATTATCAGCTGCACAAGCAACATCTTTAGGAAGGGATGCTGAGCTCTGCTGCAGTGTATAACTAATTGCCTGCTCCTTAAATAAGGACTTGCAAAAATTAAGAGATTTTTCACAAACTTCCATGGATATAACATCACAGATTAAAGCAGCAAGGGACACAGCATCAGGCCTGGCGGGCAGAAACACCAAGATCCCTTGCTGAGAGGTTATCCCTGACTGGTGGCAAGTGCAAGGAGAAACAAGACCCACATCAGCCCAGAAAGCACCATCAGGAGATACTGGGGGACTCTCCAAAACCATCTCTTACTCAGACAGAGGATGTGTTGCAGAGACTCTTTTTCCCCACCTGGTTCTGTTCAAAATACACATCCCTGAGCTGCTGCTGCTGCTCCCATCAGATCTCCCCAGGGATCCAACCTGGGGGGCATGGACTCAAGCCAGTAAATGTTTATGCACATCAATTCTGTTAATGAAAGGTGAGAAACTAATGTGGATGTCTACAGGGTCAAAAGGCAGTGGTTAATTTTCTTGCAAATATTTAAGAAAAAAAACAAACAAAAAATCAAACTCCCCATCCCCTTAAGAAAATATCATTTCCACCCTGTGACAATTCAGGATTTCTTACTGAACCTCCTCACTCACATGTGACAAACCCAAACTTTGATGTGTTGCTTAATTTCAGCAACTTTTTTTTTTTTTTTTTTTTTTTTCCTCTTGACCCAGATATAAACAAGCTTTTACTACTGGGACATGAGATGTTCCTGCAGCAGTCCTTGTTTCCCCGTCGTTTATTTTTGAGCTAATGGGAGAGTTTTTCTTCTTTCTCATTAACTCCTTACCTCAATAGTGCTCTGCATTATCTGTAAGTTCAGAAGTTTTCTTATATTCCTGCTCTGCCTTCCCCATTAGTGGGGTGTAACTGGCTAAATCAAAGTGAAAATTTTAAAACATATAAACAATGGCTACATTAGTAGCCAAGAATTAATCCTTTTTTCTTAGTAAGGTTTTTAATAAAGGCAATTTAGTTCGAAGAAACAGCAAATGAAATGAAAAGGACGCTGCTGGAGCAGATGCTAATTTCAGATGGTTCATTTAATTGGAGGGAGAGCTGATGAGCAGGGAGCAGCACTGGCTGGACACTCCCAGCATGGGCTCCCTCTCTAGCTCTGCCACCAACAGGAAGAAAAAACCAATGTCTTGATTAAAAAAAAACAAAACAAAACCCAACAGATATTAACTTGTCTAGTTGTTTAATTCATTAGCAACTTTCCTATTCATCTTCTTTGAGGGGAAAAAAAGGAAAAATGGGATTTTTGAGAAGAAAAGTAAAAAATAGGGAAAACCACTAAAGCACTGAAGAATAAAAAACCCACAAACTCATGTGCTTCTGGCATTTTCTTCTTAACTTGTACAGCCACTCAGGTATTTCAAGAGTAGGAGTATCACATCAGGCAGCCCCAGGTACCTGCAAATCCAAAGGGCAAAGCCAGCCAGGGCTGTGCCAAGGCTCCTGGCTGCCCTTTGGCTGGCAGGAAACCAGGGGGATTTACATGAGGTTTTTTTTCTCTTTTTAACCAAGACATTAATTCCAAACATGAATTCTGATTCAAACCCATAGATCATCAACTTACCATCAAAGGAATGTTTTATAGTTGGTGAGATTAGGATGTGCTGAGCAGTAAAGATACATGGCTGGAAATTGCAGTAACTACTAAAAAATCTTTTTGAAATAGAGCAAATTACCTTTCCTTTTTATCACCAGAAAAAGGAGAATGTCCATTTCCAAAATATGAATTTTTACTGTCTCTTTATATCGCATTCTGTTTTTATGAGGCAAAAGTGATAAAGGCATTTCAAACATAAATTACCTGAAACTTCTCCTGCTCAATTCCCACTAGAACTCGGCTCAAATTCTCTTGATCAAAGGATTCTGGACTTCTCTTCCATTTCTCTACCAACACAATTATGACGTTTTCCACATCTAAGGAACACAGCCAAAAAAAAAAAAAATCAAGAGAGGAAAAAATGGCACTTGATGCAATCCCTGAGGGAAACAGAGCTGCTGCACCCTCACCTTTGCCCTTGGTGTCCAGGACCTCCACTTTGGGTTTCCCAGCAGGATCTCCAGCCCTCAGTCAATGCCTTCCCTGGGCTGTCAGGTTGTGTGCAGCCAGCCCTGGGGTGGGTTGGGAATGCTCCAGCATTGTGAGGTGAGGGGATGGAGTTCAGAGAAGATTAAATTCCTCCATGGACTGGATTCTGTGTAGCTACAGAGGAAGGAGCTGCACTCTCTGGGTGGCTGTGGTGGTGAAACGGGACTGTGAAGCAAAAGGCCAAGTGCTGGAAAGCCAATAGCCAGACCTGGCAAGTTTAGCAGCTGCATTATTTAAAATTATTTCACTGCCAATGAGTGGCTGTGCAATTTAAGCCTTCCATCTAGGCAAAGAAACATTAGAATCAAAATGCTATGCCAAAATCAGCTGACAGTCCCCAGAGTATATTTTTTGGTGGCATCCCTGAAGACTTGGGAACAGCACTCCTGTTTTTTTACCGTGCCCCATCACATGTTCCCTTATACGAGTCCAGTTGTCACTCAAGAACCAACATTTCCTCTTTGGTTCCCCCAGTGAGAAGTCTTTGCCTTCTCCTGAATCACAGCCTTAGGGAAGCACTGGCAGGAAGGTAACAACCACCGATGAAAACCACCACTCCAAACCCACCGGGGGTCCTGGGCATTCCCATCAATCCAGCTCCTGCCAGTGCTCCCGATGGAGCTCGGGGTGTTAAATAATTTCTCACTTTGCGTTCCCCCGTCTGGACCAACACAAAATCCTCCCATTTCAGCGCTGCTGGGAGTGATGGGGAGTGAGCTGCAGAGCTCCTGGGTCTCCAGAAGAGGCAGGGAGCACTTGGCTCCTCGCAGACGTATTTCCCTCAGCATACTTCATGCTAATTGAGTTTTAAAACTCCAGTCGTGCTTCCTGCTGGCGGTTCCTGGCCCATAACACCATCCGTTTCGGGGCCACTCTCTGTCTCTGGGGCCCTGGGTTCAATTCCAGGTTTTCCACAGCTTTCCTGTGTAGGACTCAGGGGAATGATCTCATTTCATTCTAACGCAGTTCATCTTCTGCTCAGTAATAACACATCCACTAATTCACATAGCTCCAAGACACTTAGAACTACAGCAATAAAGCTTGCAAACAGATGAGGAATAGAAACGGGTGTAAATATGACTGAAACCCAGTCTGGAGTTAACTAAAATCCAATTGAATTCAAATTTCTCTTCTTTCACTTCCCCTAGCTGATGGTTCCCCAAAGCTGCTCTCTGGAACAACATGTGCATAGTCACCCTTCATCCAGGCTGCTTGCATTGCCATGTCAAAAAAAAAAAAAACCAAAAAACAACCCAAACCCAAACCAGCACACAAACCATCTTGTATTGCTTATGGAGAAAACAGATTGAATTATGAAAACACAGTCCATACGTGTTACATATTCATGAATGGCTGAAAAAACAGGAACCCCTCTCTGATGCTGCAAAAGGGCTGCAGGGACAAAATGTTTTAACCCCCTTTTCCAAGGGTAGGAGAGAATTACAAAAGCAGACCCAAGGGTTTGAGCAGCCTGGCAGAAGTGACCTCTGTAACCACGGGGTGTCAAGGGGCTTTGAAGGAGCTTGGGGAAGAGCAGGGGAAGTTTCTGACCATGGGAAGCCCAAAGCTTCCAGCTGGAGCAGCAGGACAGCTGGTCAGAGGGCTGGAGTCAGGGGAACCGGCCGTGCTGTGGTGGCACCCATGGGACAGGACTGGGTGAAAAACTGGTCATTCCCAGCTTCTCAGCCTCAGGGAACAACCAGGCTGTTTATTGGACTTGGGTGGCATCACCACTCTCTGCTTTCTTAATCACAGGGCAAGGTGGATTTATGGGAAAGAGGCTCAAATGGATGAGTTGCTTTCCATGAGAATAAAAAATGGTCTGGGAAAGAGACATAAAACCAGAAACATAGAGCAACAGCTAAGAAACTGCTCTGATACTGCAAACACCTTCTACACAAGAAAAGACTGATTTTTATTTATTTATTTTTGAAACCACTGACATCTTCCAGGTGCCACATAGGGGATCCCCTGGGCAGCAGGGGCTTGGGGTGGCAGTGGCTCTGTGGCAGGACTGTCACCACGCAGAGCCTGTGCTGGTGCCTGGCAGTGGCAGCACCAGAGCTGGGATGCAGCTGGGATGCACCATGGCCTCAGGACCCCAGACTGTGTGGGGGCCCCTTGCCAAAACAGCCCTAATACTCAAAATATAGAAACACCATCTGTTAGAGCCTTTGTTCAATAGAAATACCTCCTTAGTGAGCAGAGGTCTTGGGGAGGGATGGCTTGCTTTCCTATACATCTGGTTTTCTTCAGCTGGACAGTGGCAAAGAGTTGCTGCCCAGTATTTCTGAGCCATTTCCAAAGGTTTCTGGCAGGAGGCACGTTCCTAACCTGTAACAAAAGAAATAACTGTTAATCTGTAATGGGTAATAACTCATGACACTTGAATTATGCTGCTGAAAGGTGTCTTTTTACCAGCCTTATATCTGCTGGTAAATAACAATTCCCCTAATTACAGATATAAATCTGTTGAGGCATGAATGCAGAGCTGAGAGTGATGGAAATGTTCAGTGCTGTGTGTCCTGGGAACAGAGAACGTGATGAGATTCCACGTGGTGACCACAGGCTCTGGATGTGCTGGTGGACCCCCAGCCCCCAGGATGGTGGCACAATCCTTGTCTGAGTGACAAAGGCCAAGGGGGGGAACCACAGCCTGGTGATTATAATTGTTCCAAAAGATCTGGGCAGGCAATGAGGCATAAAAACCTTTTTAGCTATACGAGTTCTTGGGGCTTCTTACAGCAGGGAAGGGCACATATATCATCTGCTCTGCTCATAAACAGCAGGCTTTTAATTATCTTCTTTCTCAGGTGAAGCTTCATGAAGATGTGGCAATCTTCTGTGGCCTGAGTTTGTCACCCCTGCGACTTACACACCTCTGAAAACCAGAGACTGGAAACAGCTCAAAACTGCACTTCATTTGTTTAAAAAACGAAGTTACAAATCCCACCATTTAAAAAATTCCCTCCTAAGTCAACCAGGCTACAAAAGCTATGGCATCTCCATCTGAAGTGCCCTTTGCCTCAGGTCTTTGCTTTCTTTTCAGTCTTTTATAGTATTTATTATGATTTTTTTGTTGGTTTTTTTGGCAGTGGATAAAGAAAAAGTCTCTTCATTAAGTCTGATTATTCTAATTGTAGCCTCACCAAAGATCACCAGCACAACTTCTCAAGTGTCCCTGACCTCCAGAACTCAGTGACACCAATACAAGGGCTGAGGCAGTCTTTGTAATACAAATAAGGAGAGTGAAAATACCTGGATTGCAGAAGTCTCTGAGTCTGGCCCTAGTGAGTATCAGTTGGGGAATGGATAATGCCCTTTCTGACCTGTTAGATAAAATACATGATAGTTCAATATAGGCTGGGGTTCAGAACTCATAAATCACAATTGTTAGACAAAACTGCAATTTCATCCCAGAATTTCTATCCCACTTCTGGCTGTCTCCTTTCAGCTGGCTCTGGGAGGGAACCTGCCCAGCTCAACCTCTCTGACCTTCTCCAGAGAACAAGCAGAAGTTCATTATCAAGCTGCCAGTCTGGTTCTCCTCATCACTTCTACATTCATTTAACAGAACATAATATCAAAATTACTCCTTTTTAGTAGCAGCAAAGATTTCATGTCAGGCCAGGGGTGGTTACGTCTCATTACTGCTGCTGTTTTAGTTTCGTGTTATTGATGCACATGCACTTCCCATACAAGTATTAATTAATAAACTCCATTCTTAATCCAGATGTTCCCTGGAAAGGAAGGAATTTTGACATAATATCTGCCTATTTGTGTTCAAATTACAAAAATGATGCTCTGGTTCTGATACCAAGCTTTCTGTCACTGAAAGGATTTCCCATATTTTTATTATTCCAGACTATGTATACAGACAAAACTCTGTTTTCCTTGGGTTTTTTCTGCAAGAGGATAGAGGCAAATTGGAGTCAGTGGCCAGAGTGAGTAGACCAGAAGAGGAGCAGCTGTGTCCCACGTCCCTCATCCTGCATCCCACATCGTTGGTCTATCCATGAGATTTCTAAACCTAATTTTGGGGGGATTGCAGCAGCATCTGAGGAAGGATGGGCACACTTCTCCTTGAGATAGAGAGAGGTGCTACAGGTTAAATTTTCTTGATAAGCAATCTCCCAATTTTCACCCCATGAGGAAATCAGCACCAAGGGTTTGATAGTTCAGCTCCTAATAGGAGCCAGCATCCATTCCATGGTGCTGCAGAACACACTGACAGACAGCAGGATGTATTTATGGTGCCTAACACCAAACCCTCCTCACAGACTTTTCCTTCATTACACGTAAAAAATAAACCCTGGCAGCAAGCATTAATACACAAACAAGAACCCAAACTCCCATACTGGCACCATCATTTTACAGTCAATTCTCTGGGCTGGGTACCAGTGAAGATTAAACCAATAAAAGGGTTTTTATGAGGGAACCTGGATGTGAGAGGGGGAAATCAGCTGCAGAACCCAGAGCTGGCGTGCAGTCCTGAATTAATAGCTTAATGTAATTCAGTTCTTACTGGTTGCCTGGAAACTAACTTAGAAAAAAAAGTAAAAGCACAAACCATAATGGGTGTAGAGGGCTTAATAGGGAATTATTGATGCCACCAGACTGGTAGACAGTCTGATATATTTCTAACAAAATCATTCAAAATGTTCCTTTGTTATTTTATGTTATTCTGAATAACAAGGCCCAAGGCCAAAGAAGATAAAACACAACCTGAAGCAGTGGCTGATGCTGACAGAAGAGCCTGGCACCCCCTGGCACACCCTGTGTGGCAGACCCTCTGCTCTCCTCACTGCTCTTGCTTTTCTCTATTTTATTTATTTATTTTAATTTTTAGCACAATGAATGTTCTTGAGCACTAAAAGCAAGGGCGCTCCTGTGTGTTCCCCCTGGATCCAGCTGCCTGGAATCACCCTGCCCAAGGATGAGCTTCCCCACATCACTCTAAACCAAACCTGTTTTCCCCAGCAAAGCCACAGCTGCTGGCCAGGCACTGTCAGGGGAAAGTTTTCGTGAATGTTTGCATTTCTGTTTGGTGGGGAAAAAAACCCACCACCTGATCATCTCACCATC
The DNA here is from genome assembly GCA_038090715.1 of Florisuga fusca. NCBI lineage: Eukaryota > Metazoa > Chordata > Aves > Apodiformes > Trochilidae > Florisuga > Florisuga fusca. The sequence continues at coordinate 19,980,284 of JAAWXA010000016.1, read as the reverse complement.
AAGTCCCACCAGAGGTTACAGGAGTGCAAAGGCAAAACCAGCAGGACAGGGGGACAGGGACCAGTGGTGGCTTCAGCAGGGCATCAAGGCTTGTGCCTATGGGAAGGTTCCTGCTAGGGCCAGTAAAGACCTGGTTAACTTGAGGAGGCACGAAGTTAACTAAAAAAGCACCTTGTCATTGCCTGAGAGAGCAGCTTAATGACTCTGGCATCACAGTCTTTGGATGCCAGGCACTGGCTTGGGTTGCAGCTCACCTGAGCATCTCCAGCACCCCACCAGTTTTCCATCTTGAAAGAATTACCTTAGGGAGCACAATTTTTATCCTAATTATTTTTGACAGGAATTAGGTCAGTTCAATTAGTTTCAAACTCAGCTGAACGGCCACCTCTCTCCTAATTCCTTTTGGATATATAAATAATTAATTCACAGCACCAAAAGAGACAAACGCCTTTAGAAACCATCATCAGACACAGAAATAAACCAAGTTTGATAATTCAAAGAGAAATCCTCTCAGGTTTTCAGGGGGTAAGGATGATCAGATGTTAGAAACAGCTTTGAGAACAGACTCTGCCTCTTCCTCCATATCAAACGTGCAAGTGTAGAAGGGGTGTGTGTAGCATAACACAGAACATATTGTCATCTCCAGCAGTGCAGGACTGACTTGGGATCAGCTGCTGGGCTAGCTGCTATGTCCTGATATTCAATAAGTACCTTGAGAGCACTTGGAGTTGTCTCTAAATAGAGCAAGGCACTTTTCTTACTAAAAATGGAGCTTTTACTTGATCCCGTCACTGAAAAAACAACAAACCGCAATTTGTTTCCAAATTTCACAGTTCCCTTTCCTGTTTCTAAGTGATCTACGACAACAAAGTATCAACACAGAGATCGAAAGTCACACCAGTAGCTTAACCACTTAGAGATGCTACATTTAATCCTTACAACCTAAGAAAAACGTAATCACAAACCCTTTTCACTGCCAGTCCTTAGAAAATGTGGCTATAAATAGAATTTAGCACATCAGTTCAATCTTTTTTCACTACTATCCCATTATCCAAAACTTCTGTTTCCCATGTCTCTCTATTTATGGTTCCTTGAACAAGCAAAACCAAAAGGTGAAGCCACTTCAGGCTCTTGTTTGGGTGTTTATGTCTTAGCCAGGAAGAATGGAAGTGAGGGTGTAGGATTCAGCCTATGAAAAGGGAAAATATTTTCAGAAGAGGCTTTAAGCTACCCTAGATGTCTGGTCGTGTACCTGAGCCTCACCTGAAGTGGAGTTCACTAGTAAAAGCAAGGACAGAGAACCCTGATGTAAACCAGAACAGTTTGAAACACGTTCACATATTATCCCACTGCCAGGCTGGGCTTCTTCTGGTCTGCAGGGTGAAACCAGACAGCTTGGGAATGTCAGGGGGCTTATCCTGCTTTGTAGCATTTTTTAGAGCAGGAGGAGGTGGGTTGAGAAGCAGAAATAATTTGAGTTGACATCATTATCTGCAGCCCAGTTAAAAAGCCCAGACTCTGGTGTGACCTCTGTGCTGCCCAGAATGGACTGGGGGCTCCTTGAGCTGGGGCTCTGGAGAGCAGCCAGGGAGGCTGAAATGCTATTTTTGCACATTCATTTCCCTGCCCATAACCACAATATAGCTACTGGCAGTATACGTGACCAGCCTGAAGCTATTATGCCAGCAATCTACAGCTCAAGACAACTCTCATCAGAACCTTTTAATGGAGATTGCTGTCTCCTTGCCATCTGTGGAATTAAAGTGATTTATTTTAGTTCAGGAGCTGTCTCTTAGTTTGTAAACTTTTTATGGTGGACGTAATTAGAAGTATTCATAAGCCTTTTCTTCTGGAAAGAAGATGATGTCCTCCTGAAGTAAAAAAAAAAAATGTCAGAGTCTTTTTTATATATATAGATTCTGGAATAAATCATTCATAGATTGCTACTCTGCATAATAATTCACAAATTACAAATACTGGTGTTTATAGCCAAAGCAGAAACTCCTAAAACCTCACAGTTTTAATGGGAATGTTGGCAGGTCCTTTATTATGTCAAAGCAAGCAGTGATGTTAAAAATTCAGGTATCAAACCATCGATGTGTAATAAATGGATGGGGAACTGCTTATGTCACACCACTCATTAAGTTGGTACCATAAATTATTTCACTGTAAAGATCAATGTTTACTTCAGTCTTTCTCTCCACGTGTTATTATTACAGCTATTTTCCAGAATTCATTTAGAAACTACAGGAAGAAACAAAAAAAGCAAAACCATGTGAAACAGGAAAATTAATATTCTTGATGCTGAATTGGCCTCTGCTATTACCTAAACAAAACAACAGCTGAAGGTGTTGCAATTAATAAAACCCACTAGACAAGAGAGCATGAATTTGAGATGGATCCACCCAGGGAGTTTCCATATCAAATGAAAACTCAAAAAGTTGAATTAATAAAAATTTAGAAAGGGCATATGAACTTCTTTGGCCAATGAATCGCTATCTATCATCCAATTTATACTTTCTATTACCAAATGAGAATTCAAGGAATACAGTTAGTGCAGACTAAGAAACCCTCAAATGTCAGGTACTGCAGATTCCTGCAGGACAGGGTGCTGGCTCCCAGCTGGCAGCAGCAGGGATGCAGCCCTGGATCCAACCCCTCCAGGAGCTGGGATAGCACCTCCCAGAGCAGCACAACAGGTTCCATCAACACCTAAACACAACAGGAAATATGTTTTTCATGTTTTGTTCTCATCAGAGAGCAGGGGGGTTTTTTTGAAGTATCTGAAAGTCCAAACCTGGGACTTTGTCTACCTTTAAGAAAAAAAATAATCCTGAAGAACACGTGTCTGTCTATAATGGGAACAACTTCACTGTGGGTTCTATTTATATGGTGGAAAGAGAAAAAGGCCATCACAGGCCTCCCATCCCAGTCTCTCATATCTCAGGAGAAATTCTGCCAGCCTACAGATGAAGAAAGGAACATTTTTTGAGCCCTCTTGTTAGCCGTGCTACAACCTATTACAGGGTCCCGAAGGTCAAATACCTCTGTGCGTTTTATGGCATGAACATCCTAACAGCTCTCCCAGGTGAAAGTCAGATGATGATTTTGCAGAAGATGCACGAACAGACTCATTAGTCTCACAGGTCCAAGGTGCTAAACAGCATCAAGTACAAAATATAATCTTTCATTCCACATCCTGCCCTATTACCTCCAATTTGTATCAGCTTCCTTGCTTCACACAGCAGCAGCCTGCAGGGCAAATCAGATCCCTCACAGCCACTTGCTATGGAGACTTACACTTTGCTGAGTTTGTGACATGAAAAATTATTTTTACATTAAAATCAAAAGAACAATCTTGGAGGAGGAGTCTCCCAAGCACTCTGTAACAACATGGCATGGAGGGAAATGAAAACCATGCAATTGCCTTCTCTGTGCAGCTAGAAAGGTTTAACTAATTAAACCAATTATGTTTCTGTAATAATATGAAATGAAGTTTTCTTTGCTTAGGAAAAAAAAAAAAGGAAACTGCAATCTACTCTTGTGTTTAAATCTGTGTGAAGGACATGCAGCAGATATTTAGTGACTTACCAAATAAAACACCACGTGCACGGGCTGCTCCTCTGTTGCATGTTCTGCCCATTCTTTACCCATTTTGCTGTGTATTGCCCATCCCTTGGGCACATTTCCTAAAGCCTGAGGAGCAGGGCAGGGACATGGGGGAAGATTTTCACCTCCAAAGCCTTTTCCAGAAACCCGAAGCACATTTTTATGTACTCCATATATAACTTTCTTATAAAATATACATACTTCTTTTTATGCACCTGTAAAAATTTATAAGTCTCAGAGTTACTAATTTATTTCTTACAGATAACAGGTTACATTTCAAAACTATTGTTTATATTTATATTATTTTAAGTTAGGAGCAAAATATTTGATTTTGTTGTTGTGACCTTTACAGAACAGTGAACCTTGCCAGCAAAACCAGTAATTTGGCCATACTGCACAATGGCAAATCTGACTACAACATAATATTTCTGACATCTATTTGTAGCAGCTGTAGGATCCCCACAGGAGGCTGGTAAATCCCCTGCTTTCTGTGCAAACATTTGGGGCCACAAGATCCCTTCTGCAGGAACAGGGCTTCATTTTCTTATGCTGGTGATTGATGCTGTTCCCAAGTAATCTTGCAGATAAATGATCCCTCCCCGTCTCATTTACATAACTATTTTATCACAGTGTGAATTAGTTCTTCACACTTCTGCATAGCTACATCTCAAACACAGGATTTTTTTTACTGAGTAATAGAAACATCTATCAAGCAAACAACAACAAAAAAAAAATCTCTCAACTTTGCAGGAGACAACAAGTGCTAAGTCTCTCCTAATAAGCCTCATGTTGTTTCTCTTCAGTTTTTTCCATCAGTTCCTTCACAATGTGGATACAGCCAGGACAACCCAAGGAACCACCTTCCAGGACACCCCAGGGAAAAGCAGTGAGGGGTTATCCCAGGGAAATCCCATCCAGGGATGAAGTCTGAACGTACACAAAGCTTCCTTCTCCAGTGCCTGCAACAGATTCCCAAACCCTCTCTTCTTCCTAGCAAACAGCTTCCAAATATATTTAAAAATCCTTTAAAAATAGATGTTGGGGAATTTGGAGGCAAGGAAAGGTATTGCTTTCCAGGCAAGCTGGTTATGCTTAGATTGCTTACAGAATAAATCAAGGCCAGGGTACCCCTGGTCCTGACAGGGTGCCTGAGCCCAGGGTTAAATCCCTGGAAGATCAGTTCCAGGTGCCTTTCTGTATGTGCTAAGATTCAGTATAAAACTATTTTTTCCCAGGGTCTAACATAAAATATAAGCATCCTCCCAGGCAGAATGGACCTCATAACTAAACTCATGGTTTGGTTTTTGTTGATGTAACTGGTTAGGTTTAGCCAGAAAGGCCTCAAAGGTCACCAGTGGGACATATTTAAGACTCTTCAGTAAAATGCTTACATTTCTTAAAAACAACCAAACAAAAAAATCCCAACAAACACACACACGAAACCAAACAAAAAACCCCAAACAACCAAAAACCCAAGCAGAAAACAAAACAAAAAAGTAAAAAGAATATACGTCAGAGCTTTTCTGGAAAAGGACAGAATATGAAATCTGAGGAAAAACAAAGCATACAAAATAATGACAATTATTCAGCTATTCATGTATTTTAATTACAAATAAAAGTGCAAGCCATTGCTGCTAAAGAAGTTTTCATGTCCCCAAACTGTCCAAACGCATGCCATATCTGAAGAGTTTTAATTCAGAAATATTTCAATCACAAGAAATGTTCACAAATCAGGTTTTGAATGTCACCCAGCTGGCAGGTGTTAGCAACAAAGTGTACTTTGGAGAAAAGGTCCCAGGTACCAAATCCAAATCCTTAATTCCCCCTTTCTGCCCTGGACACAGCTGCAGAAGGATCCAGGGAGGACCCTGGCCAGGAATCCTGTGTAATATCATTGCCCATGGTTAACAATATCTGATTTAAGGTGTTTTTATATATTGATGGTGGCCATGAGAGGTAAGAGAAGGTGGTGGCTAATCCTAAATAAGAGGCAATCCCTGACAAACAGGTTTTACCTTTCCACTTTAATGAACAAAGCACTCCCATGGACTCTACAGATAGGAGCTGCCAGGGGAATGTCCTTTCCGGGATGGGAGCCTCTGCATTCAGCCTCACTTCTGCCCGAGGTCACAGCAAAGCTGTAAGCATCCCCCCAGGAGGAAGGGAGGGCTGTGATGCTGAGATGTGTACCCCCTGCCTGGTTGCCATGGCACCCGGGGCTGCCTCCTCTCTGGGTCCCTGGGATTCCATCTTCCCTGCACAAGCACACACACAGCTCCTTCCTTCCTCATCCCACGGGGAACACCAGCAGTGATCTCAGCATCACTGCACCCCCACCCTGCTCTGACTCCCAGCCAAGGGCCTCTGCTCCTCGGGAGGCTGCTGGCACCTCGGGGTGCTCTGCATGCTGTGGGGTTCCCTTCTCCCTTACCTGCAGCCTTCCAACAGGGCATGGAGTGCAAGAAACAGCAAACAGAGCACAGAACCCTTTGCTCCCCAGCTAGGTGACCTGATTCCTTGCACTGCCACAAAAGGACAAAACTTTGTCTGGCTGCTTCAGGAGGTCAGTGGGAAATGCTGCTCCTCTGGATTGGCTCTGCTGGCCCCAGGCTGTGCATGATGGACATTCCCTTCAAGCTGATGCCAGAGTGTCCTTTTTGTAAATTTTGGGTTTTTTAAAACTTTGTGATATTTGCATAAACCATATTAAACAGCCACCTCTTGCACATCAATGTTTCTGTTGCTGTCAAACAGGTCCCTCCATATGCTGGAGCTTTGCTCCTCTTGTCCTGTACTTGTTCCTCCCCCCTGGGACAAGGGCTCAGAGCTGAGTTTCTACTGAGGTGTCTTTCAAACCTCAGTGCACCCACGTAATTTTTGCTTTCTCTTTAAATACAGAAAATGCAAATATTTAAACAAAAGCATGGCAGTTACCTGTGGTGTAGGTGGAGCTCTGCCTTTCCGACTCTTCTAGGGGTTTGTCTCTGAGCTGGGACACCACTCTGCGTGCCATGGAGGAAGAATAATAAATGCTCAGACAGAAATTTAAGCCAACCCTTCCTCTTAAAGCCACCTCCAAAGACAGGGACCGAATGAGGCAGCACTGCCAGGGGCCAGAGGCTTCCCTCAGCCTTTACACCCCACCAACAACCCCACGGGAATGGTTTTAAGTCTCAAAGCTACTTGAGACCTGAGTACTGCACTTCCACCGCCAAGTGTCATTTCTGTGTGGAGCCTCTCAGCTGAGTGAAGAGCTTCCCAACCTCCCCGAGGACCCAGCACCCTTCAGAGCAGGGTTTGGCCTCTCCCTTGGAGGCACAATTGGCCGTGGCATCCATCTCCAGGACCTGCTGGGTGTTCCCATTCTTCCTCTTGCAGAGAGTCATTCCGTAGCTGCAGCAGGTGAGTGGAGGGGGAGATGCCCTTGGGGAGGTTGGGACATGGAGAGGTCATTGCTGGTGATGCCATGAATGGGGAGGAGCAGGAAAACCTCAGCTAGTGGGTTCTGTAAATGTGAGGGTGAGAGGGCAGTCCATATGTCTGTACATACCTCTTGTTTGTCGTGATGAAATGCTCAAATAAACAGAGAGCGAGAGAAAGAAACAGATATTACAGCACCCAGAGTAAATGAAGGAAGCAAAATTAGAAGCAATCTGTGCTTCAGAAAGTGTGGTCAACAGAATGCATCACCATGACAATTCTTGCTAGAAGCAACAAGGGTTGATGCATCCTTCAGTGGGGGGGAAGCATCAACATGCAATTTTTGCAGCACCAAAAAAAGCAAGTGTCTGCAGTGGCATTTTGTTGACTTTTATTCTTAAAATGTGAGAACCAGACTGGAGAAGCATTACCTCACCCTGGATTTGATTAAAATCCTGATCACAGTTTAAATGACAGAGAAATCAGAGGCATCTCTAGTATTTCCCTTAGTGGTTACATTACAGAGAGAGCTAAAACAGAGATCAAAGATTTCTATCACAGATATAAAATGAAACCTAATGAGAGCCTCATATTGAGGCACACAGAGGTGGGCTTTGAATAATAAAAATAGTTCTGACAGGAAAGGCAAAGAAAAGATTAAAATGCCTGAGAATTGAAAAAATAAGAATATTAATTCCTTTTAAAGGTCATCATCTAGTGTAAAACATATGGAATATGCAGCAACAAGTTACAGCATAACAATGGGGATAAATCTGTGGTTTTTTCTCAACACACACACACAAAATCCATCTCCTTCTGGTGGTTCTCATGGCAGTAACTGTACAGATCATTATCTCCAGATACCATTGCTAATGGAGCTGATTATTATCTCCAGGATACAGCTGACTGGGGGCAGGTTCTGCTCTCCTGGCAGTGGCAACCCTGTCCAGCCCCTCTGCTCTTTGGGGAGTAACCTAAAGTAAGGGTTATAAACCTGTATTTTAGGGAGTTCAGGCACCAAGGAGAAATTTCTTCCCTTAAAAACATAAATCTGTACAGGTCTGGCTGGATGTAAAACATGGTATATGCCTGTGGCAGAGGCTGACCTTGAGCTGAAGAAAAGTTTGGTAAGAAAGTTTTCCTGTGGACAAAACCCACAAATTCAGGGTGATGTAAATGCTTCACTGTCAGCCAGAAAGTTCATCAAGCTGCTTTAATTTTTTTAGAATTAAGTAACATTTGTTTTTCATCAAATATCACATGTGGAATGTTGTTTTCTGTTAAAAGTCAGTAAGTTACTTAGCAAACAGAATGAAATATCTAACGTGAGGTCAAATTGAATGTTGACTCTGGCATGAAATAAAAAATTTTAATTCTTGTTGTAAACAGAGTTGTTTGTTTGTTTGTTTCCCCCTCCAGGCAATTTAGAATTGCCAGAAAATAAAACAAATATATTACCTGCATCTAGGTGCCATACAGGTAATATATAATAGAAAACACTGAAAAACTCCATTACCTTCCCATTCCTTAGTCAGAGGCAGAACTACCTGGCTTGAGCAGTGCTTGTATATCTAAGTAATAGCTAATTCTCAGAAAAAAACTTACCAGCAGTGAAATCAAAGCCAGTCATGTATTGCACAAAATAATCAAATCCTGTCACAAAACACTGTTCCAGTAACTGGGGGGGAGGGAGAAAAAAATAAAAATGGGAGAAGAGACAATTTACATAATATTCCTAATTCATAACAAAATGACTTTGGCTTTGCTGAGAGAGTAGCACAGTGTGAAGCAGGGCAGGAAGCTGGGGTCTGGGGCTCATCCAGGAGATGCTTTCAGCAGGACCAAGAAACCTCCCCCCCCTCTGGGGTTTCAATGCCACCCCCAGGGCATCATCTTGCTCAGGATCCAGCTCCCTGAGCTCCTCCCTGCACAGAGCTTTGATATTGCACCTCCTAATTGACTGGCAAACTCTTCTCTTCTAATTGGAAAACCAGTGTGCAGGAGCAAGGCCACCTGAGCTGACACTGGATCCTTTGGGAAGTGATTTTCCTGTAGCATTGCCTCCTAAAATCACAAAACCTTGAAGCAGAGCTCCAGCACAGCACCTACATCTGCACAATTAAAAGAACCCATCCTGGTCAGATAGGGATTATCTGATGCACACTCCTTGTCTTTGTCACCCACAGCTGTTATTAAAAATGTTACTGAAAGAAAATCAAATTAAGGCTGAAAAATAATTGCAGAATATTTCCAATGGTGAAACAGGTGTTAAGTGCATGGAATAAATACAGTGGGGAGAATCTTTAAAGTACTGTCAGAGCTTCAGAGAATAGCTTGTATTTCAAACATATTTTTATCTCTTACTCTTCTCCCACACTTTTTTTTTTTTTTTTTTTTTTTTTTTCAAAGAACAAATAGTGGTTGCCTTTCATTTCCAGATATGAGAGCTGAGCCTCTTTCAGTTGTAAATACTGGATCTGCTTCCTTCAGAGTTCACCTTACCAGCAGTCTGGTTTAGAGATAAAAAATAAGGGAATAGTATCAATGCCCACACAGCTGAGCACTGCCTTTTATTTCCCCTGGGAACATTTTGCATGGTTTGCTCCTTTTTTTTCCCATAAGTGCCCATTAGATAGGGCCTGACTGGCAGCTTGGCTGGCTCCAGGTCCAGGAGCCCTGCTCAGGCACTGGTACAGCCCCACCTGCCTGCACAGCACCAGGGGGTTAAACCTTCCCCATCCCACAGCCTTGCAGCCAGCTGATGAGACATCCTGGGCAGCCCACAGCATCTTCCCTACCCCAGCACCCAGAACTGCTCTGGGGATTTGGTCTCCAGTTCAGCGGGGAGAAGGAAAATGAAGGCAGCCACCTGGTACAGAGCTGAGGATGGTGTTTCCTGAGGCTCAGCATCCTGCTCAGCCATGCCTGGAGCTGAGGACCCTGCGTGGTGACTCAACACACTGTCAGCTGCTGGAGTGACAAAGTGCTGAATCCCCTCCACACCCTGTGCCACGGAGCATCAGTCAGGGAGGGGGCACAGCTCTGCTCTGAGCATCCCTCCCCTGCTGCATGTGTTGCTGAAAAGACAGAACAACATGCTCCTCTCACATTTTAAAATAAAACATATATATACATGTGAATTTTATGAAGACTACCAGATGATCTCACGCAAGGATGAGGAGATATTCATGCAGACAGTGACACCTCCAGTTTCTTCCTGCTGCCTGGCAGGCTTGCCTTGGGTCCCCAGCCCCCTTCTTGCTCAGGCCAGGCTGGTTTAAGCAAAGGGAGGAGACACATGGGAAACATGATGAGTACCAAAAATAAAAAAGTCATTTGGTGCAGGCCAAAATCTGGTGTAACTTTTAAGACAAGCTGGCAAAGGGCACACCAGGCACATCAGGATATTCTGAAACACTTTCATGTTACAGAAATTTCAATGCTGTGAAAGCCACATTGATGCATTTTCAACCATTTTTTACTTTCTAGTACTTAGTTAAACTGGCCATTCTGCAAACTATTTCACAAGGCTGCACAGTCTTTCAACTGGAACCATACACCAGCAATTATAAAATGCAAAGGGATACACTGCTCAAATAAAAGAGACCTTAGACCCAGGAAGGTTTTAGCTTCTCTAAACCTCATTTGTAAGCAGAGGTAAAATGGAAGAATAAATGGAAGAACTTGATAGCTTTGTGTCAGAAAAGACATGAACCGTGACACAGCAATGTCAGCAAGACTAAAATGAGCTGTTAAAGTACCCGGAGGGAAACAACATGCTGTTTCTAAAGTGGCAGATTGAAAAAAAAAAAAACCCAAAAACATGATAATGGGTCAAGACTGATGAAATTTATGCCTTGTTTCTGCCATGCTCTGGGACTCTCACTTTAAAATTTTCAGTCAGAACACATTAAATTACCTTCAAATTAAAGTGTCAAGGTAAAACTCATCAAGTGTGGTTCAACAGCTCAGCAAAAAACACTTTCAGGGAGGGAAACAAGCAAACAAACCTCAGCCTGATTTTACTTGGAGCACCTGAACCTGAAGAGCAGCCCTTCAAAGAGAGGCACTCCGACAGCATCCAGGGGATAAAAAACAGGTCCTGTGTATATACAGAAGCTTCAAGTGCCTGTCAAAAGATTCAAATAAGATTTTTAGAGCTAAAACATGATTTAGTTTTACCAGCACCACACAAAACTAAATATACAAAAGAAGGTGAAGTTTTTTAATTGACCTTCAGGAGAAAAATATTCTTGACAGCTGTTGGGCATCGAGGGTGGCAGAGAACAAGCCATTCAGCCTCTCAGGCTAGTCAGTAAGCTACTTTTTGAACCATTTTGTCCTCTACTTCAAGCTATGGCTCAGCACAATGGAACAAGTTTCCAATTCAGGAACTAAAAAAGTTCCAGGGTTTTTATTTTTCTAGGGTGAGAAGAGCAAGTGACAAAATGGAAGCATCCCTGCTGTCAGGGGACCATAACGTTTGTCTGGCACAAAACATATCTCATCATTGGGTGTGGGACTGGGTGCCCACACCTCCCAGGGCTCTGGGGATGCAGACAGAAAGCTCTGAGTTGCCTTGAAATATTTCCAGTAAAAAACTACAGGGAGGAGGAAAGGTAATTTCATCCTGAGGCCGAAAAATACACTTATGGATTCATTATTGCTTGGGAGATTCAAGCAAGCAGTGAATTGATCAGACCATAAATACCCTCTGGACTGGCTTCCTCTTCTCTAACAGTTCATTGCAGCTTTGTGGACATCTGACCAATGCAGTAAATGTACCAAATTAAGTCATAGGTTAAGAGTTCTGCAAGACAAGCCAGCCCCAATGGCCAGTTCTAAGTCAGATTCAGTGTCGAGTGGCTTGAAAACTGAAAAGGAGGTCAGGATGCCCAGTCAGTGCCCCTGCACTTTTTTTTTTAATTTAGCTCTGCAAATCAGATTTCTTTTTGTCTCAAGTCTCTACCATGAGAGGAAAAACTGAAGTTACAGCCCTGAAAGGTTACATTATTATCTACATTGCTATACTGAGTGACTTCAGCCCAGAAGTCCCTATTAAGCTACATCTCTGTGACTAGAACTGTTTTTTTCTCCCAAAGAAACACCCTAGCGTGTTTACATATGGCTGGACCAACCTGGAAATCTGTTTACAAACTGCCCAATGTAATGGAGAATGATTTTTCTTGTGCCTCTGAGGTCACATACTTAGAAAGGTGAAACTTGCTGCAGTAGCTGTTTTAGAGGGATTGAGAACAGAGAACCAATTCCATGTGGGCTGGGGACCAGTAAAGGGAAATCCACAGAGAACTCCAAAGACCTGAGACATAATCGAAGGGATGCACTGAGAACAGACAGAGGCAGGAGAGGGGAACTTTGGAAAAAAAGTTAATGCAACTTGAACTAATTGTATATTATTAGATTGAAAATTCATAATACAAAAAATTGCATTTATGTTTGTGGGTTTTTTTTTTTCTTTCTCCTGCCTATTGATTCAGATGGGCCATGGGCTCAGGCTGGGGTTAGCTGAGGGGCTGCCACTGCCTTGCCTGTCATACAAGGGGCTCAGTTCACAAGGAAAGGGAAAACTGATTACATATTCTCCCTGGATTTAATGTGTAGGAATTTCACTGCTTAGCCTGAGCTGTAGCATTTTAAAAGAATTCAGCAATCCTTTCATCAGGCAGTGACAAAGTTGGAGGGGTCAGGGTACAAAGTGTGGGGCAATTAACAAGATATCATTCTGTAAGTACATTAGTAATAAAGGAAGACCAAAAAAGGAGTGGGAAAGCCATTAACCAAGTACTCTGAGTGTTTAATGAGCTTTCTTTTCTCCAGTCTTCATGGAAAAGGCCAACTGAGAGCAGATGGTCGGCACAATAATACTAACAAAGAGGGAAGATCGTAATCTCATGCAAAGGGAATGGTGAGCATGCCTAGATAATGTAGATGTTTTCTATTTGGTTATGCTGATCAGCTTTATCTCTGCAGACCTAAGAACTGTCTGCAGCAACATCAGAATCTGAACCAGCATTGTGGAAGACTGAAGAGGGAAAGAGGGAGAAAAAGAAGCCAAGTCTTTAGAAAGATTCTGCTCTAGGTGCCAGCTCACCAACCCTCCACTCACAGAAAAATACTCAGCCTTTCAACAAGAACCAGAAGATAGCCAAGGCATGAGCAGCAGCAAGGAGCCCCACGCCAGCTGGGTGCCTTGATGGGACATCAGAGAGGCACAGCCTGACTTTCCCCTTAGCTGTTCTCAGGGCATTTGCTGATAGCTGTGCAGGCTGAGAAGCTGGCTAGAAGACTACTCACTTCCAGAAGACTCTTCAGAATGAAAGGGATGACTCAAGCACAGTTTCAGGGAGCCCTACCCTGAAGTCAGTGTTGTTCAGCTTTCCAGTGATGCCCGGGATGACAGGAGCAGGACTCTGCTTGTTGCATTGCTTGGTAGCACTGCAGGGAAGGGCTGCGAGCACCAGAGAGGACAGGATTAAACTTCAAAAAGGTCTTGACAAATTGCAGAAATAGCCTTTGGAGAAAGTGTGTTATTCAAGAGAGACAGTAGAAGACACTTCACTTGGGTAGAAATAACCAGTTGTGCACCTAGAGGCAGGGGAGCAGCGGGCAGAGGGAGGGGGGGTTGGGTGCTCTGGAAAAGGCAATTCCTGGGCTGGGAAATGGAAACACAGCTGTGGAGATATGGGCAACTGTCCTGCCACTGGGTTCAGACATCCTAAGTCCATATTGGAGAATCATATTCTGCTGCCTGTACACTGTGTGTTAGCAAAGTTGTGGACTGCATGGAGGGGATGGAAAAAGCACAAGGAAGGATATCAGAGGTCTGGAAAAACAAAGATGGGGAACTGGGCCTTAAACCAAAAGAGATCCAGGAGAGAACTCAAACTTCAAATATATTCACAAAGAGGAAGGAATGACCTCTTCTTAGGGATTTGTCCTAACTGGGCAAGGAAGATAAAGGGTAAAACCCAAGGAAACCCCACCAAGGAGTGGGCAGAGCTCTCCTGACCAACACAATGGCCCTGGAATCCATTTACCATCTTTGAATATAAAATGAAAAATTCAGGAAGGTCGATTAAACTGTTCATGGATATTTCATAATGAGGAAGATGAGAAAAATAATCAAATAAATTACTTGTTCCAAATTATCACTCGATTCTACCTGCAGTTCATTACTGACTCAGATTAATGAATGCAGAGAAGATATTAGTCTCATATGAATATTCAGACTTCGCTACCTGATTGCAATTTTTCAAATGAAAAATGCAGTGTATCAGCTCCCGATGAATTTTTAAAGAGAGTCAAATGCCCTCAGCAGTAGACCTATCATTTAAAGAGATCACCTTGATAGACCTGGCTATAGGAACGTTCCCTGCAGAGAATACAGGGCAGCAAACAATAGTGAACACGGGAAAGGAGCTGAGGAGCTGCGCTCAGCCTGGCGCGGGAAGCGCCCGCGTCTCTCCATCGAGCTCACCACACTCCAGCTGCTTTGGGTTATAAATAGTGAGAACTGTGAAAAGACCCAGCCATCCCCTCAGTGTTTTCTGGGCTTATTTTATTCGTTTTCACCTTCAGCAAAGGAGCATTTGCCAGGGAAAAATGCTTTTGTACTTAGCAAAAAATAAAAGCTGTGAATCACCAGGGAAGCTGAGTGGGAAAGGTCACCACCTGGCTTCTCTCTACCAGCAGACACTTATTTTATCATTGTAGGACCTGAACTCATTCATGTGATCATCCAGCTTCGGATTTTAATAGATGGGATTCAGTGAAGGTGAGAAGCTTGTGTTTCTTCAGGGAGGAGCAGAAAGGAGGTGGCAGATAGCATGCTGCTCCTTTCCCCACCTACTGCTAAATGAATTTATTCCATTTGCTTAGCTCGGAATCAGACCAAACCAGGAACCCTGGCATCAGCAACTGTGGAATAGCATGCCTCAGGGAAACTCCTCAGTAGTCCAGAAAAGGTTTGTTTAGGATTGTTCTCAGCTGAGTCTGACCCTCTCCAAGTGGGACGAGCTCCCTACCTGCTGCAGACCCACTTCTGTCCTGACAAGAAGATGCCCCTGACTCAGGCAGCACCTTCCTGACCTCAAGCAGAGCATGAGGAGCCCTCAGAAGGCCCTGGGAGATTTACAGCTCAAAGCAGAGAGGGAAAGCATGACACACAGCTCTTCCAGAGCAGCAGTGTCTGAAACGTTCTGCAGAACTTCCACCCTTCCCCACGGGGCCCCAGCCCCTGCTGGTGATACCTTCCCCCCACCCGAGATTTATTGAGCTATGGGAAAATTATCTTTGCAAGGCAGACTTTTTGTTTGTTTCTGGAGAGGTGGGTGACTCATTTCCCATTCCCTTTGGAAACCCTGCTCTGCTCAACACAGACACCCATCACCTTTATGGCTCTGCCACAGCTACACCCTGGAAACCATCTCCTGCTCCGCGCTTGGAGGCTGGGCTGGGGGAAATAACAGCTCTCCAGAGCTACATAGCAAGCAAAATTTCCTCTTTCAAAGCATTATAAAGCAAGATAAAATGACTTACTTAAAGCCAGCCCTGTCTTGAGGACGATTTAAACTAAATCACCTCCAGCTGGAAGAGGCTGTGCATACAGGACAGCCACACGGTGCAGTGGGGGGGATGCAAACACTTCCACTGAGCCTCAGCAACTTGATGGCCTTGGGACACATGACCACAGCTTTCTCTGATGGACCAGCCTTAGTAAGAAAAAGATTTAAAGGGAAAAAAAAAAACAAACCAAAATTTCCCAGTCCTGTTTTCCCCTCCAGCACCTGAGCTGTCTTCAGATTCTGCAAAGCTGAATTGGTTTGCCCCCTAAGGTTTTTAATAACTTCCATTTGTTAGTGAGATGTTGAGTTAAATGGCAAAGATACTTATGCTCAAAGGCATTTTAAACTCCTGACAGTCAGCTCAGCCTTTATCAGCCATTTTAGTGATATACAGCATATTCCTAGATAATTACACACACAAACATACATAACTTGCATGCACATATATACACACATACATTATCTACTGAGCAATTAAGTAACTAAATATCTGCAATAAATATGTTGTGAATGTCTTACCTGTTTACTCTGCCACATAAGTCATTTGTTCACACAGGGCTTTTCCTTTCTTTCCTGCCTTTTATACTAATCCTTCCCCTAATGAAGAGGAACTCCCTAGAGTTCATCTTGTGCAAGCTTGGCATCAGGACCAAATCCACAAAAAAACATCTTCATTTGCTGCTTTACTTTACATTCTCCAATGTGTAAATTCACAACAAGGAGCCAGGCTCCTTTCCCTCGCCATTCTCTGTCCTTATTTTATTCTTCTACATTCTCATTTTATTCTATACCTACTAATATTTCTACCAGGTGAGGTCCCTCCTTCTCTCATACCATTCCAGATGTTGAGAAGATCCTCTCAGGTACTGCAAGGCATCCACATTTTCTCATTTTCTGCACAGAAGGGGCTGTGGATAAATCATCCAGTGAGGCAGAGGAGGGGGAACTGGCTCTGCTGCATTCAGCTTGCAAGGGGTACAGAGAAAGGGGGTGAAATAGGGTTTGGTAATGCATGTGTTTAGATCATCATTGTGCCTACATCCCCCCTCCTGCAGCTTTGGACAATATCTCATTGTTTTCTTCCCCACAGAAACCAGTATAACCTTCTAGAATTTAGCTCTTAGTTCCCCCC